>JAFFST010045223.1:0-12436 GCA_022414735.1 Noturus placidus
GTTTTGTTCTTTGTTTATGTACCTGAGAAGCAGGTTTTGTTTTCATGTTTACTAGCTTAAGTCTTTTTGTTCCTAGCCCTTTTTCTGAGTCTCGTGCTGGTATTTGTTATTTTGTGTTGACCTAAAGTTTCATTTAATAAATCAGCGTAAAGCCAGTCTGCGCCTGTTTCCGCCTCACTCAACCAAACGTGACATTGGGTTTTATAATAATTATACAACCAGCAATAGTTAGTGTAGCCATCATGTGCCGGGGTTATGGCATGTTACTGGGGTTAAAAGTTTGATTCTGTATGGATTTATGAAAATTAATCAAATCATATGTAATTAAATCACATGTACATGAATCATAAGTAAATTGATCATATGTAAACTGTTATCGGGGTAAAAAAAAATGTTGATTCTGTATTGATATATCTTGTTGTACTCTGAAAAGTGTATGAGAATCAATAAAAATTGTTATAACAGAAAGTGTGCATACTCAGGTCTTTACCATGGAGATATAAACAAACTGCTCTCACATGCCGTGGTGCGAGCTGCCAAAAAAAGTATATTTCTTACTGAAATACTTCATATTTGTTTGAATGCAAACAAGCATTTTTTCCTATATAATTACAATTAGACTTTTTATAGCAGAACACAAAACTCTATTATATGTTATTTATATTCATATTCATGTTGAAACATGTCAGTAATAAGTATAACCAGATAATAAGAATTGAACTGTCAGTTCTTCCTCCGTGGAAAAAAAAAATGGGCTGGTCTTGTGAATTAAACTCCCAAGCTGAAAGAAGGTCCCACTCCGGTTCTGCCCGTGGGGGTGGTAGTGTTGGAGAGCTGCGCACATTGTACAGTGTACAGCAGAGTACAGTGTAGCGGGGGAAACGTTCAGGGTTAGTAAAACAACTGTCCACTGATGTGTATATGCAGTGTGAATGCTATTAAATAAATATTCATGTGGTGTTCTATTAGGCTGCTCAATGTAGTGGAGGCCAATGAAATTGTATACCGTAATTCCTTGGCACATCTTGTATCAGAGGTTTGAAGTGCCCTGGATGACACACATCCCTACTCTTCTCCCGACTAATGAATAAATTCTGTCATGTGACACTTTTTTTTGCACAAATGCTATTTTTCTTGACATAAACTGTTTCTAAACTTTGTTTTTCCACAAAATTTAAACTATCGGCATTGAGATTGTGTTCTAAAGGTAAACAAAAAAAGATTGTCAACACTTCTTTACTTTCGACAATATGCCGGAATCTTATCTATAATTTGCATTTGCATCAGCTATAATCGGTAAACATTTCAATGCGCTAAACTTTTAATCGCAAACAAAACCCTTGGATGGAAACGTGGCTAATGAATCTACAGTATATATTTCTATTTCATACAGGCTACCGGTTTTAAGAAAGACAAACTTTTATTAAACCTTCACATACAGAAAATAAGCCTGTACACCAGGGCTGGACTGGAACAAAAAATCAGGCCAGGGGTATCACGCCAACCAGGGTCTGCCCATACCTTCCTAACACATTTTGAGACTAAATTTTGACCCCTTCTGTAATATACATTCACCTAACCAGTTATTAGGAGTCCCTGTGCAGGTAATTATGTGTGCATTTCTAATTCTAACAGCTACTAGGCTAGACTCATGCAAAATAATTAAAGGGACTCTATTGGCATACTCCCTCTCTTCCCTTTTCTTGAGTTTAACTTTCATTAATGTCTCTCTGTCTGTCCCTTTCTCTCAGCCTCATTTACTGCATAAAGACAATTGGCTAGTATTGAAAACTAATAAACTAAAAGTTAAACTTAACATGGTTTGCTCTAGAAATCATGACTGATAAACTGTAACCCATAAACAATCCTTTCTCTTGCCATTTTAATGTATGTCATTTCATTGTGTCTACTGACTTTGGAGTGGTATTTCTGCATCAAGTTGCATCAACAGGTTGATTTTCTCCACCTTGTTGGAAAATTAAAACCTTTTACAACCTCACAACCTACAACCCCACTGTGGGATTATATATGTAAATGTATACATTTATAAATTGTGCGATTATAAAAGTGAAATACTGAATTTCCTACAGGGATATTTCCTTATAGCTTGTTTTACATTCTTCTTATGAGGTTTCACTTCATGAAAGCATGCCAAAAGGGTGTACAGTATAAACATTTCTTGTTCTTTTCCCCTGTACCTGTGTTTTCACTCTCTAGATGATACTCGTAGATGGTCTCTGAACCAGAACTACCACTGGGTTGACTGTGTCCATCTTATTGTGAGAAGAAAAAAAAAAAGAAAAAATCTTTTCAGTCTCACAAATGGTTGGGCATATTAAAAGTCGTTTTCTAAATGACCCACAAAGATGTAGCTACAACACTAAATTAAATGATTTAATTAGTGCAAGATCACTAGCTTAACAGATACATATTAAGATTGTGACAAATGCTAGCTTAAAACATTTTTTTACCTTTTGGTCTGCACTCACTCACTAATTTTACTCACTGTTCTCGACTGATTGTGAAAGGTAAGCCTACCTTCTGTCACAGCTAGCTAAATGCTAACTAGTCACTGACTACCAATGTTGGCCGAGGTGGGTAGTAAAGCACTACATTTACTTCATTAACATTTACTCAAGTTTGATTAATTTAATTTTAATTAATATATATAGTTTTAATAGTTAGTTTATATCACATAATGAGGTTGTGAGTCTCGCAATATGCTGCAGTAGTCTGAAAGACTCAGCCACAACCGCTCACATTTTTAGCGTCTTAGTCCTGGAAGATAATGGCCAAAGAGGGGGAAGAAGTGAGCCTGTTACACACGTACACACACGCTAACACACAAACACTTTCTCTTCTATTTCATAGTCTGTTCTTTTCTTCTCTGTTGTCTTGCTAACATGTGAAAATGAAGTCAGTCAAGTGTCGGGATTTTTTTTTGTGTGTGTGTGTGTATGCGCGTGTGTGTGTGTGTGTGTGAGATTTTGTGTTGAAAATGACAGGTTTTGTGCTATTGTAGCTATCACAGGACTGGGATACGCTGCTTCATCTTGAACCCAGATTTTTTTTTTATATCATATAAACAGACTTTCAAGGTGAGGTGTGACTTATGGTTCTCCATGTAGTGTGAGATTCAGGATTTTCCCTTCATTTTAATCAGATCTGAAGTAGCTAGTAACTTGCTACTTGAGTAGTCTTCTCATTGGATCTTTTATTACTCTTATTTAAGTAATTTTTAACATTATTACTTTTACTTAAGTAATTATTTAGTAGTAAATAGTTTTACTTGTACTTGAGTAAAATGTTTGGCTACTCAACCCACCTCTGAGTAGCCATGCTGGCTACTACCTTCAGTTTACATTTCGTTAAAGCTGCTAGCTGGATTGTCCTATTTATGAAAGGGCTTCATTTTTACAGTGAGATTTCTTACAGACAATCTTTAAAAATATCCTCTGACTTTCAGAATAAATTGTATGCATAATGTCAAGTATAAGCTAGTTGCAGTTTTACTAGATATTAATATTGGAGGGTTTCTTTTTTGTGTCCTTTTCCTCTCTGCTATACCAGTCTGATTCTTGTCCATTATTCTGTATAAATTCTTTTTGCCAGTGGTGCCTTGGTGGTTAAGGCTCTGGGTTACTGATCAGAAAGTCAGGGGTTCAAGCCGCAGCACTGCCAAGTTGCCACTGTTGGGCCCTTGCGCAAGACCCTTAAACCTCTCTGCTCCAGGGGCGTATGTCAGTATGTGAAGAAAAGAATTTCACTGTGCTGTAATGTATACGTGACCAATAAAAACTCTTTATCATTAGGTGAATGTTGACTAATACTGTTGCAAGACTAGTGGAAATTAATTTCTAGGAACTGCAGGATTTGCTAACCCTTCGGCTTCATTGCAGGCAAAAAAAATAAAAATAACCCCCTGATGGTCAATTTGGTCTTGCGTAACTCATCTCTATTTTAAACCCCTTCTAAGCATGATGCTGTAAATCTCTCACCTGTGTATTTCTGGTAGATGATTGCTCCCAACCATCCAAAAATTCCCCCAAATATTGCTGCAATGAGTCCTACAATTATTTCATGGATTACTTGAGTGTTGTTTCTTCTTTCTGGCTCTAAAAAGTAACACATACAAGTTTACATACACCTACGCTAAAAATATTTAAACTAAATTTTTCAGAACTCCAGATATTTCATGATACCATACGTTTCCTGTGTTCAGTCAATTAGGAGTAATAAACTTTATTTCCATAAGAAGCCATTTCAAAATAAGAGAGATTAATTTCATATTGTATTTTCTCTATCAGATTTTCAGTAGGTGAGAAGTTTACATACACTTTGTTAGTCTCTTGAGATATTTTTCCACAAATTTGTCTCTACTTTGTTTGAATTTCTGCACCTTCCTGCTGACAGAACTACTGTAACTCAATCAGGTGTGTGGGCCTCCTCACTTGGACACACTATTTCAGTTCAGTGAATAAATTTTGGGATTCACATCAGGGCTCCAATACTATCACTTTAAGCCATTTATTTTCAACTTTGAAGATATGCTTAGGATCATTCTCCTGATGGAAGACCCAGTTTCAACCAAGTTTTAATTTTCTGGCTGATGTCTTGAGATTTTCATTCAGTATTTCTATATAAACCTCCTTCCTCCTTTTTCGAGCAAAACACCCCAATATCATGATGCTGCCATCTCCATGTCTCACAAAATGCAGCACATTTCTGTCATGTCAAAGCCAGAGGTCACACTACAATCCCCAAAACCCTTCACAATCTATAAAGATGGCCAACGCAAACCATAACTCCCAACCTGCAGAAATTTCTGCTACTGACTACAACATCAAACCCACAGGAACTATCATGTTCTCAGTCACCATCATACTAAATCACACCTCTAGATGTAATCATTTACATTTATTCATTTAGCAGACACTTTTATCCAAAGCGACTTACAAATGAGACACACACACACACCAATGGTAGCAGAGCTGCATGCAAGGTGCTAGCTTGCCATCGGGGGCAACTTAGGGTTCAGTGTCAGGCCCAAGGACACTTCGGCATGGGATCACCCGGGCCGGGATTCGAACCGCGAACCCTACGATTAGTGGATTAGTGGACAACCCGCTCTACCGACTGAGCCACAGCTGCCCTCTATGATCCATCCATGCAGAACCATAGAGATAGCAATATGACACAAAATTTATGGAAGTTTTTAAAAAATGTATTTTTTCGCGAGTGCACCATGTTTTCATTCATCAGTATCTTCACAGATAAACACAGTCACTACACTACACCCCCACACACAGTGATTAAACCTCATTCTGTTTTACCTGCAACTGCATCAGTCTTTGCCCCTTTTACATAACAATAGTGAACAATCAGTCCAAGAATAATAAAATGAAGATTTTAGTTGTTGTTATTTCACACAGAATATTTGATATTACATAAATAAATAATACATTAACAAACAACAACACAAATAAACACAGCCCATTTATCCTACTCAGTTCAGTTATCAGTTATTTTTAGCTACAGTTTAACTTCCTAGATATTAATAGTGCAGTTAATACAGCCATATTAGAAAATGTTCATTATGTCTTTGCATATTAGACTGACCTGTACTTAAAGTTACTTTTGCTGCTTTATGCAACATCCTCTTGGAGGGTTTCTTTTTTTTGTGACCTTTCCCTCTCTGCTACACATGGGCTGTTTCTTGTCCATTGTTCTGTAAATATACTTTTTACTTGCTTTTTTTCAGTTTAGGCGAATGATGATTACACTGTTCCAAGACTAGTGAAACCAAACATAATTTCTAGGAACTGCAGGATTTTAGCCCTTTGGCTAAACTGCCTAAACTGCAGGCAAACACTCCTGCATAATAATAATAATAATAATAATAATAATAATAATAATAATAATAATAATAATAATAATAATAATAATAATAATCTCCTGATGGTCATTCTGGTCCTGCAATACACATCAGTTTTTAAACCCCTTCAAAGTATGATGCTGTAAATCTCTCACCTTTGTATTTCTGGTAGAGGATTGTCCCCAACAATACAAGAATTACTCCAAAAATTGCTCCAATCAATCCTGCAATGAATCGTTCCTCTGACCTTTCATAGATTAGTTGAGTACATCCAGGTTGAGTGATGTTTCTTCTTGGTTCTGGCTCTAAAAAAAGTAACATATGCAGTTGAGGAAAAACTAGTCCCAAGTGGAGAATTATTCAGTGCTAAAGAAAAAAATCTTCAAAGCTGCAGCCCTGAAAGCCCTGAGCAGGCACTCCCCTGAATCCGTCCAATAATAACTTTGATAAAAATCAAGATTTTAGTTGTTGTTTCACAGTGAACGTTTGATGTGTTATAAATAAATCATATATTAACAATCAACAACACAATAGTAAACACAGCCCATTTATCCTACTCAGTTCAGTTACTCATAGTAGTATGAATGGATTGTTCTGATTATTGCTAAATGTGTTTGTAAACCTTTGATAAACATGGTAAACACACCTGTACATGTCACACTCTTGTTGCATGATTCTTGGCGACTGTCATCAGCAGCAGTACAGGAGAAGGTTACCACCCGGTTGGGTGTGAAAGATGTCCACAGCACTGATTTACCAGAATATTCCTGATTGCTGATCCAGAAGGGTTCACTGAAGCCATGCTCAGGTTCCCAAGAAAGAGAAACTTTACTGTTCATTGATAAACAGCCAAGAGAGATCACACAATACCCTGAATCCAGAAAACTGTGCAGCAGACGTATGCTTGGTTTATTAAGTCGCTCTGAAATTACAAAAAAAAAAATAAATGCCATTTATAATGAAATCTCAACAACCAATATTCAATCATTTTGTTGCTGAGAAAAAATAGAATTATATATTTTCCAAAACCAAAAATCTATCAATTTAACATTGAAATTCTACATAAAATATGTTATTATTATTATTATTATTATTATTATTATTATTATTATTATTATTATTATTATTATTATTATTATGGATGAATTTCCCATCACTTCAAACGATGCATTTAATGTACATAGCAATGTATTACTCACCCTGAACAGAAAGTTGAACAAAGCTGGTCTTTGTTTGAGTGGCTGTACTTCCTACCAGCTCCACTCTGTATTTTAAAGCATCTCTGGATGATACATTTTTAATTGTTAAAAGGCCTGAAGACGTATTCAGCTCAAGGCGTCCACGGAATAAGGGAAAAATTTCAACATTTTTTTTGTGTATGCTGCAAGATTGCAATAAATGTGACGTTTTTATAGATAGACTAAAGAATTATACCAAGAGACCATGAGGGATCAGCATCTGATAGCAAGACAACGGACTCGCCGATGTAACCCAAAACATTCCTCACATCCTCAGCCCCGATTCCTGGACAGGAAAAAAAACTCAAAATCTGAGTCAGTTAAGTTACCCTGACCAATCACAAACTATACAAATACTTATTCAAGTGTACAGAGCGCTCCAGAATTATTGCCACCCCTCATCAAAATGATTAACAATTATTGTATTTAAAAAAACCCATAAAAGGCAAAGTTTATTGACAGCTGAAAGCACGAGATGAGGCAAACAAGCATTTCAGTGAAGCAGAAGTTATTTATATGGCAATAAAAGTATATTTAAAATGTAGCAGCATAACAGCAATTAATATAATAATAATAATAATAATAATAATAATAATAATAATAATAATAATAATCTGGAGACAAATTACAGAAAAAAAGTTCATTAGGTGTGAATTGAAAATAAAATCATTTGACATGAAAAGAGCAGAAAATAATGAAATGAAATGCCTTTATTGTCATTATACACGTACAATGAAATTAGGAGCCACTCTCTTTTTTCTGTGCTCAACATGGACATATAAGAAATAAAAAGAAATAAGATAAGAAGGAATAATAGTAAGAAAAGGGAAGAATAGAATAAAAATATCTATATAGCAGCGCGAAATGGTGTAGAATATATTAAAAATAAATAAATAAATAATGCAGGGACTCTGAAAATTTCACAGTTTGAGACTAGAGAAAATAGAAAAACATGTTAAATCCAAATAGAGATTTACACTGTACATTACGGACACTATGCACATCACACAGGGAAACTGGCTCATTGTTTTGAGTGCCTCTGCAGTAGTCAGTGAGAAGTCTCTCACTCACACATGCATCCTCTCCGATACTGTGTTTAAAATGTACCACTAGCAAGAAATCCAAGCACAGACATGGTACAAGATTATTTTGTCAGGGATAAAAAAAAGCCAGCTTTCATCTTCAATACAAAACCATGTTTGAATATTCAGTCCCTCCTAAACATGGTGTGTGTGACAGAGGGCTCGGTCACTTAACTCAATGACTGGTCTTATTTCTCTTAATTTATGGGATTATGTTGATTGTTTCATTCATATATGAATACGGGCGGCTGTGGCTCAGTCGGTAGAGCGGGTTGTCCACTAATCCACTAATCGTAGGGTTGGTGGTTCGAATCCCGGCCCGGGTGATCCCATGCCGAAGTGTCCTTGGGCAAGACACTAAACCCTAAGTTGCCCCCGATGGCAAGCTAGCGCCTTGCATGGCAGCTCTGGTACCATTGGTGTGTGAGTGTGCTCTCATTTGTAAGTCGCCTTGGATAAAAGCGTCTAGTAAATATATTTATTTATTTATTTTTTTCATTATATGAAATAACTGGGTTTCACATGTTTTAAAATCCATATGTCTAATTGAAATAAATAAACTATTTAAAATTTACAAAATAAGCCAGTATATTTAAAAAAATCAGTAAATCCTGCAATTTATTAAATGACATTGGCTTAGTGCTACAAGCCTGCCCTCCCTTTCTACATTTTTTTTTTTGTCTTAACTGAACGACTGGTCATATTTGTCTTAATTTATGGGTTCGTGTTGATTGCTTTCTTTATATTTTTTTGCATATTTAATCTCTCGTTAATTATATGAAATAACAAAATAAATCAGTATATTTAAAAACCATCGGTAAATCCTGTAAATTATTCAATTTGAAGCCAGTCAGTCTCCTTATATGTAAATTTACATCAATTTAGTAGCTCTGATAAGATACAAAAATTTTCCCACACTAATAGGATCCACTCCTACGAACGATTTGTGAAGAGATTTGTTCATATTTCTTCAATTTGTGTTTTGCAATGATCATCTCAGTCTCTATATTTGAACTGGTTTAATTATTAAGCAATTGATTTTTTTTATTTTTTGCAGGGAGGCGTGGACCAAGATCTCTCTGTGAGTGTCCACAAACATGTTTTTCAGAGATTCTGTGCTGTTATTCACTCCAAATCATGTGTCATGTAAGGAATAATACACAGTCTGGAATGTTTAATTCCATTATACCACAGTGATTTGTCAATGATTGCAGTGCTTAATTTATTAATGAAGAAATATCAAGCATTTTAACGGTTTATACTTAGATTTAACGTTGTAGTTTTCTCTCTCTGGCTCTCTCTCTGACACACAAAAACACTCAAATGCCAGTAGTCACTCAGAAGAATTTAAATGACTGTTCTTCCACTGTTTTTAAGCCTAATTCACATCAGTATACAACATGTCATCACAAATGGCAGTTGTTTACTTTCAACATACAGCATTATTAATTAATATGAAAAATTGTATTCATATGATTTCCGCAAGTTACCAGAATTATTTTTTTTTAGAGTTCTGAGTCATGACTGTCTGAGCTACTGTTTGCTGGCTAGCTGACAGTATTCATCCCTGACCAAATACTGAGTGGATAAATTAACATATTTTTCAGAAAGTTGACATTTCTGTATTATAAATTCTTTATTCTAATATTCTGAGATATTGGATTTATGATTTCCATGAGTTATAAGCTGTAATCATCAAGATTAAAACTAAAACCAAAAAAGGCTTGAAATACTTCACTTCCTGTGTAATGAATCTAGAATATGTGAACGTTCAACTTTTTGAATTAAACTACTCCGTTAGTAGCTACATAAAGATTCATTTAAAATAATATTATTCATAAAGTTGCACCTACCTTGATGGAAAAACACCATCAAAGTCTGTCGAATGGACAGACTCTCAAACATCGTTTTTCTGTAGGATGATGAGTAATGTTTCAAACCGCTCATGATGCTCCAATTTAGGATCCTCAGATCAACTGGGAACAATCCTCGGCTTACACGAGATGAATGTGGCGTGATCAGAAACACCATGCATGAACGAGATGTGACAAAGCCCCAAAATGAGTATAATACGTGAATAAAACTGCAAGACATAAAAGACAATATGTAGTGTAAAAAGCATAACACTGGCATGTCTGCTTGCACGACAACGACCATGTTCATTAGCATGATATGAATAGGCACTATTTATGCCCTTTTTTTCATTAATGATTTGCTCATTTTTAAAAACAGGAATACACTTTTATTTATAAAGTCTGATCGAAACAGAGTCAAGGTCACACCAAGGTCAAATGTCTAGGTGTGTTCAATGTCATGCAGACCGATCTGCATCTGACTTGAAGCGGTGCATGACGGTCATAATCTTTGTCCGACTTGAGACGGCACCAATGACACGTCACTTTGACGATGTTTGGCATCAAAGTACAGCGATTACATTACAAGAGCAGCCGGCTCCCTCAGGTCATGTGCCTTTCATGTTTAATATGACACCTTCACTTCCACTAAGGCTCACAAATCTGTATTTTTAACAGAAAAAAAACCCTTTTCATGTAATCTTAATGTTATATTGTGGCATGTTTATCAAAATAAAACTGATAAATAATAAAGACCCCACTTTATTCAGTTTTATATAATACAGGCATATGTTGAACTCTCGTCTTAATACAGTCACTGTATTGACTTTCCTACATTGACTTATACATTGACTTAACCTATTCAGTGAAATGTGTTTCTGGTTGCTACATGTAAAATTCAGACGACTGTTTATCTATCTGAGAAATATTATTAGATTACATCTAATCCATTTCGTCTGCGATAAAAAAAAAAAAAAGCAAACACCGTGCGAGCGTCACTACGGGCAGCAGAAAGTGTCCGACTGCACGGCTCCATTTTCAACTCCTCCCCTGAATGCATGTGGCAACTCTACCAAGTATACCTGGCTGCAGCCTGCAGAACAGGGGCTGCACTATTGGCAGGGCTACATGTGTTGCTCCGCCCATAACTGGTCTCATTGATTTGTGGCAATGTAATGATGTCAACATCTCTGTACTATCACAGGAATTGCATTTGGTAACAATATTTACGACTCATATGTGTTATTACGTTGTGCTTCATATAATTGTTTCTTAAAAACCAATCTCCTCATGAAGATCCGCAAAAAAGTCTGTTGGTGCCTCAGTGACTACTTTACTCAGAGAATCTATCAATCACAGCTGTCAATCATGACATCACACCCCCAGTTTCTATAGCATCAAATAACTATTTAAAATCAAACTTTTTTTTTTTTTTTTTTTTTTTTTTTTTTTTTTTAAATGAACACTTGAACTTACATCAACGTGATGAAATCTAGGCCTACCAAAAATGACTGAAACCATCTTTGGAAAAAAATTATTTGAACTGATTGATTATTTAGTTTGTCTGATTAGATTGTCCTATTAGATTACTTGGAGAGGGCGGGGTTTATGACCTTTACTGCATCCAGCCACATGGGGGCGATTTGGCTTCACTTTTCAGGACTTGTGCTGCACAAAGCCACTGCTGAAGTCGAACACACCTACTAACCTCCCTGTTTGTCTGACAGAGATACAGGGATGCAGGGACCCTCTCAGACTGAGGTACCCCTGTGGAATGCAGAACAGCACTGTGTGAATGGAGAGAAGAGGAGAGGAGAGGATTTCTCATCCCTGTTAAAAGCATTCTGTAATCACTCCATTAAAGATCTGCTCCATGGACTCCATCTCTCTCTCTCTCTCTCTCTCTCTCTCTCTCTCTCTCTCTCTCTCTCGACTAAAGATATTTAGTTTTGCGTTACAGTCCACATTACATTCAGTGCTTGATCCTCTTAAGTAGTAATTTGGTAGTTTTGCTTTTGTATTGCTGGTGTTTTGTTTTTACTCCTGGTTTTATAATACTGCTAACAGTTGGACGAAATATCATCATTCTTGGAAGTCTAATCAAACTAATGGACCCGATCTGATCTAATATAAATAACATCAAATTCGCTGTTGTTGGTAGACTTTATAGACAATGCCTTCACACATAAAATGAGAGAGAGGAGAGAAGGAAGGAAGGAAGGGCGGGTGTTAGCTGGACTGTTATTCTTATGTACTGTTTGTATGATGGTGCTCAGCCCAGATTCTTCTCCATCAATAAACTGTACTTCTAAATACACTGATGCCATGCAGGGTTGTTTTTTTTTTTTTTTTTTTTTTTTTTTTTTTTTTTTTTTTTTTAAGGGGTTG
>JAFFST010045224.1:14305-26905 GCA_022414735.1 Noturus placidus
GTCAGCGAGCAGCCAATGAAAAGCAGAGGTGGGGCATTCATTTTTTGTTACAAACCTATGTAGGTTAGTACACGAAGTAAAGTTTGGAATTACTAACGACTCGATTCATGTGTTCAGAATCGGTTCCTTCTTTTGGGAGGCAACAACTCCGTTTGTCCTGCGCTTTGATTTTTGAAACTTTGCTAACTTTTTACATTCACAAAAAGCTCTATAACACACTACATGAAAGGTAATATTTGAAAAACCATAATTGGTGCACTTTAAGTTAATAGTGTTTATGGTCACAGCTTCATCTGCTGATCAGGTCAGAGATGACTGACCGATTTTGAGTAAAATTGGAGTTTCCAACATAAAAAAGTTTTGTACCTACAGCACACGTTACAGACACTAATGCACAACCGCGGATATGATTAAAGTATATAGAAAGAATAAACTAGTCTTATAATCTCCACGACTTAGATTAACAACTTCAAATCTAAACTGCATGCACAATAAATTATAGTAAAATTCATTTTTCTCTCTCATTAGAAAGGTTTTTTTTTCCATGTTTTAATAGGAATGTATTTAATAAGCATTTTTCCAGTTCGTTTTGTTTGTTGTTAAAGAAACTTACATTTCACATCAGGCTCATTTAAGTTCTAGGTGACACACACACACACTTCAGAATTCCCTATAATCCTCTGCAAACTTTGACAGTTAATTGAACTGGCTCATACGGTTCTTTATGAATCGGATACGACTGAAAGGTTGACTTTCAGCTCTGCCTGTAAGTTTGATTCGTTCACTTCTTCCGGTGTTCTTTGGTTCAATAATCGGTCTCGTAAGAGTAACCTCCAACTCGTTAATTTCAAACTGGCTCTGAGGCTCATTGTTATAGGCTACTATGTTGTTTTTGATCCATAAATTGAAGAATCAGATTTCTTCAATTGTCAATCACAACAGCATCCATTAAGCCTAATGAAAATTATAAATCACAAGTTGTATTGGTAACATCGTTGAGTAAAACGTCTACTGTAAATTCTCGAGACCTTAGTTTGCAAATATTTTTTAATAATTTTAAAAAAATACCACAAAAACAATGAACCATATGTTCATAAACGTTTTATCCGGCTACTGCCATTAACGTCACAACACATAGTGGGTCCTCGGCAACCTTCGACAGTTAGTTGAACCTGCTCATTCGGTTCTTTTCGAGTCGGACCAGCGCCAGTGAAAATAGAGTTGTGACACTCCCTCAGACTTCTGTAGGAAATCGGAGAATGCAGAAGTGACACTGAAGAGTTCCAGCGCTGAAACCCATTCATTTCAATGTTTCCCCAAACACAATCTCTGGTAAGATGATGGAATGTTTGCACTTTTTGACATTTTAACGAATTAGCTGACCCTCATGAATCTGGTCAGTACTGGTGTTGTATGTAGTCAGATTTTGTCAGTTAAAGTTTATGTTAGATAATAGCTAGTGACATTCTAATTGGATTTAGCTAGCCTGAGCAATCACTAGCTACCATTACCACATGTCAGTTGGCCTACATTTGCCTCAAATGAACTTCAGTTATTGGTGTTTGTTAACAAATCTAATAACAGAATATAAAGTTAAACTGTACTAGATTTAGCTCTGTTTACTTAATAAACTGGCAGCTGGAACTGCAGCCCAACTTTGATTAGACTGATGAAACATCTAGGTGTGCATAAAAATCTTGTTGAGTGC
Organism: Noturus placidus; assembly: GCA_022414735.1. Lineage (NCBI taxonomy): Eukaryota > Metazoa > Chordata > Actinopteri > Siluriformes > Ictaluridae > Noturus > Noturus placidus. The sequence goes on from JAFFST010045224.1 coordinate 16,014, forward strand.
AACCTCAAGAGTACATTATTAAGAGTACAATAGGTGTGCTTATTAGACCAGCAACACAAGTATTTGGATGAAATTTAATTTTACATTATCTTAAGATAAGCACCTTTTTCCTCTCTCTTTTAGGAGATGATAGAGAAGTCTAAAGCAAGAGATATCCATGTAGTCAGTAAATCTCCAAGTTCCAGCTGTTGAACAGATGGTATTTTCTTATTATTATGTATTTTATTTATTTAATACAGGCAAATAATACAACATAACCACACACACCTCTACACACATCAGGTCTGTTATAATAAGCAGGTATTCTGCTGTTTATGAAGGACATTAAAATTCCCAGGGCTCATTAATACTTTCCTTTTTTTTCTTTTTTGCATACAAATGCTGCACAGTCAATCGTTTATTTTTTATAACATGAACATTATATTTATTGGTTTGGCATCAAAAGAACACCCAACCCGCAACACTGAACATTCAGGTGATGGATGGATGGAAAAAAACGACAATATTAATAATAAGGTACAGTATTTTTTATAGGTGCTGTCATTTTATTGTTCAATTACACTCATTAATTTCAGCCTAATCACTTTCCAGGAACTGCATCAAAGTAGTGTGTTTTCTGCCATCTTTCTCTCCCTGCAGGAGGTGGAATGAGTTTCTATGAAGATTGACCATTCAAGGAAAAACGTATCTACCCTCTCCCTGGATATATTATAATAATAATAAAATGTTTCACTGAATGCAGTTGTTTGCCTTGTTTATTTTGCACCATTGACAAAACCTCTTTCTTGGGTTACACTGAGCAGCTGCTTGCAATCATTGATATTCACTTGTTGTGCATGCTTATGTGAATGTCTTAACATGAGATAACATTAGGACGTGAGTAATTATGGCCATAAAAGCAGGGGGAAAAATATGAATGCGTACATACTGGAAATTTACATCTTATGAGAGCAATCCCCTTTTCCTCCAAAAATGAACACAGAAAAACTGATTAATGCTGTCTCTCAATCACTTCTCAGGGAAAAATGCTACTGTAAATGTAGTCAATGTAGTAATCAAAACATATTATGTTAGTACTTACAGAAAATTGCTGCAAAACATATTTAAACAGGTTGACAGCACAGATTTGTTTGGAACTATTGCGAGCTACATGAATCACATGACTGTGTGGGGGCAAGATCAAAGCATGTTGCAACTCTCAACGGCGGTGAGTCGTACATGCTGCGGAGCGTACTACTTCGGCTGTGCGTCTTGTGTCATCAACCTGGAACTAAAGTTCGGTTTTGTGAACCGGCTCGACCGGTTACTTCCTGAGAATCGGCTCAAAAGAATGATCAAGAATCAGACATCACTAATGAGCAGCAATTCAAAAAGATGCAGCTACAGGAATGTGCCTGTACCACCAGAAACTGCAAAAATAAATGACCAACAAAAACAAACAAACAATATTATGTTTTGATTTCAAACATAACAAAAACATAATAGCCTGTTGTGGATGACAAACTGATAAACAGGCTATGCAGAACGGCCACCAAATTATCATGATGTCCCTACATAGGACAATTTGCATGTTTAATTTTTTTTTTAGCAAAAAGTACAGTTTCCTTGGCTGGATCTAGTTACCTGCCATTTTATTTCGACAGACTAGGTTATTGAGTGAATTGAGGCACATGTATGTACAATGCATCATTATGCTTAAAGAGGCTTTGACTTATGGGATGTAAAGAGGGATATGCATAATTGATAAGACAGTGCATCCGGAAAGTATTCACAGCGCTTCACTTTTCCCACATTTTGTTATGTTACAGCCTTATTCCTAAATGGATTAAATTCATTATTTTCCTCAAAATTTTTCAAACAATACCCCATAATGACACCGTGAAAGACGTTTGTTGAAATCTTTGCAAATTTATTTAAAAAATAAAAAAAAAATCACATGTACATGTATTCACAGCCTTTGCCTTGACACTCAAAATTGAGCTCAGGTGCATCCTGTTTCCACTGATCATCCTTCAGATGTTGGACATGATTTGGAAAGGCACACACCTGTCTATATGAGGTCCCACAGTTAACAATGGATATCAGAGCATAAACCAAGCCATGAAGTCCAAGGAATTGTCTGTAGACCTCCGAGACCAGATTGTATCAAGGCACAGATCTGGGGAAGGGTACAGAAACATTTCTACAGCATTAAAGGTCCCAATGAGCACAGTGGCCTCAATCATCCGTAAATGGAAGAAGTCTGGAACCAAAGGACTCTTCCTAGAGCTGGCCGACCGGCCAAACTGAGCGATCCGGGTAGAAGGGCCTTATACAGGGAGGTGACCAAAAACCCGATGGTCACTCTGACAGAGCTCCAGCATGTCGCTGTGGAGAGAGGAGAACAACCATCTCTGCAGCACTTCACCAATTAGGTCTAAATGGTAGAGTGGCCAGACAGAAGCCACTCTTCAGTAAAAAGGATTTACATTTCATTTACATTTATTCATTTAGCAGACACTTTTATCCAAAGCGACTTACAAATGAGACACACTCACACACCAATGGTAGCAGAGCTGCATGCAAGGTGCTAGCTTGCCATTGGGGGCAACTTAGGGTTCAGTGTCTTGCCCAAGGACACTTCGGCATGGGATCACCCGGGCCGGGATTCGAACCACCAACCCTACGATTAGTGGATTAGTGGACAACCCGCTCTACCGACTGAGCCACAGCCGCCCACAAAAAAGCACGACAGCCTGCCTGCAGTTTGCCAAAAGGCACCTGAAGGACTCTCAGACCATGAGAAACAAAAAGATTGAACTCTGGCCTAAGTGGCAAGCGTCATGTCTGGAGGAAACCAGGCACTACTTATCACCTGGCCAATACCATCCCTACAGTGAAGCATGGTGGTGGAGCATCATGCTGTGGAGATGTTTTTTAGCGGCAGGAACTGGGAGACTAGTCAGGATCGAGGGAAAGATAAATGCAGCAATGTACAGAGACATCCTTGATGAAAACCTGCTCCAGAGCGCTCTGGACCTCAGACTGGGGTAAAGGTTCAACTTCCAACAGGACAATGACCCTGAGCACACAGCCAAGATAACAAAGGAGTGGCTACAGGACAATCTGTGAATGTCCTTGAGTGGCCCAGCCAGAGCCCAGACTTGAACATCTCTGGAGAGATCTGAAAATGTCTGTGCACCGACGCTCCCCATCCAAGCTGATGGAGCTTGAGAGATCCTGCAACGAAGAATGGGAGAAACTGCCCAAAAACAGGTGTGCCAAGCTTGTAGCATCATACTCAAAAAGTCTTGAGGCTGTAATTGGTCCCAAAGGTGCTTCAACAAAGTATTGAGAAAAGGCAGTGAATACTTATGTACGTGATTTTTTTTTGTTTTTATTTTTAATAAATTTGCAAAGATTTCAAACAAACTTCTCTCACATTGTCATTATGGGGTATTGTTTATAAAAATTTGAGGAAAAATATTGAATAAGGCTGTAACATAAAATGTGGAAAAAGTGAAGCTCTATGAATACTTTCCGGTTGCACTGTATATTAATTTCCCAGTGGTACCAATAATTATACACCATCTTCCTAGCTTCCAGAATGTGAATTTCTTCATTCCAATTCTCCACACATATTCTTGTATTGCTGATGTCACAGTAATTACCCACTTATTGCATGTTGGTTTTACCATGTAAACATGTAGTCTAGGACTAGATTTGACCTTCAATTAATTTAATTTAATATAAATATCTACTTATGACTTTATGCGTTGTAGTGATGGTAGTTTGTGAACTGTGTACATGTTCACTGTAAATAAACTGGAATCTTCTCCAGATTTGATTTAAAACAAAACACAATGCAAAGTATGTCTTGATAAATAAGGACAAATAATTTAACTGGACAATTTAGAGGACAGCGAAGACAAAGTTCTACAACCTCGGCTGTGAGACGGTGTTTATTAAAATCAGCCATATTATTTTAATTCCTCAGATCAAATTTTAAAAATGAGTCAACACTTCCTTCTTTGATACACACACACACATACATGGGCACTTATGAGGCATAGACCAGCAGAAAGTCACTGAAATTGTGAGTAGTTAAGAAGGTTTGTTGTTTTGTCATCACAACCTACCAGTGAAACAAAGTCGTGCTCAATATTAAATTGTGTTGTTCACTATTTTTCTTCTGTCATTAACATGGCGATATATACAGAATGTAGCCAAAGGTTTGTGGACAGCTGTCTGTCACACCCATATGTTACTCTTCCCCAAATTGTTGCCACAAAGTTCGGAGCACACAATTGCACAGACTGCCTTTGTATGCTGTAGTATTACAATTTCTCTTCACTGGAACAAAGAGGCCAAAATTTGTTCCAGCACAGAGCCCTGACCTCATCCAACCTGAAAAACCTTTGGAATGACCTGGAACACTGACTGAACCTCAGGCCGCCTCACTCAACATCAGTGCCTGACTTCACTAATGCTCTTGTGTTTGCATGAGCACCACAGTGACGATCCAAAATCTAGTGGAAAGCCTTCCTGGTTATTAGAACAGCAAAGAAGGGACTACATCTGGAATGGGATGTTCAAAATGCACATATGGTCAACTGAACACAAACCTTTGGCCATATAATGTGTGCGCACAACATGTATGTATGTACAGTCATGTGGAAATAAAAAAAAACTACACCCCATGGCAATCATTGGCTTTTTTTTATATATATAGTGGGGGAAATAAGTACTGAATGCATCAACATTTTTCTCAGTAAATATATTTCCAATGAGGCTATAAATGACCTTTTCACCAGACTTTGGTATTACTTCCAAGAAATCCACACAAAGAATTACAAACATTAAAGTCCATTAATGAAGTTATGTGTAATAAAGCGGAATGGCACAGGAAAAAGTACACGCTAACTGAGATGTATTTAATAATTAGTGGAGAAGCCTTTGTTTGTAATGACAGCTTCAAGACTCTTCCTCTATGAAGAAATTAATCAGCCATGGTATTCAGGTGTAATTTTGTGCCCATTTTAGCCCATACCCATGTTGGTATAGTGTTTTAGGGTGATGTGCAGTGCCCTTTCTTCTCCAAACATGGTGTGTAGTATGACAGCCAAAAAGTACAATTTTGCCCTCGTCTGACCAGACTACACTCCCAGTATTTCATAGACTTGTCCAAATGAGTTGTAGCAAACTTTAAACGAGCTTTGACGTGCCCTTTCTTTAGTAATGGAGTCTTGTGGGGTGAGCGTGAGCAGTGGAGTGCGCATTGCCTATTTTCTTCTCTGTGACGATAGTACCTGCTGCCTCAAAGTGTTTCTGGAGCTCTTTCCGAGTGGTAATTGGCTCTTAGGCTACTCTTCTGACTGTTCTTCTGACTCCCTGGTCAGAAACCTTGCAAGGACCTCCTGTTCGTGGGCGGTTGATGACTGAGTGATGTTGCTTCCACTTGCAGATAATGGAGCAAATGGTGCTTATTGGAGGATTCAGAAGTTTTAAAATACGTCTGTATCTGATTCCATCAATGTTTCGCAACAATACGGTTGCAAAGGTCTTGGGAGAGCACTTTGCTTTTACCCATCATGAGATGTTTCTTGTGACACCTTTATAACGAAAAGCCTTTTTATAAACCATCACTTTACTAACCCAGCTTATATTAATCTGCACAGATAGGAGGTATAATTACTTACAGATTTCAGATGGTTCCTTGCCTTGGAGAACTCTTTCTTAGAAAAGTTCATGTGAATAGCCTCACTGGAAATATATTTACTGAAAAAAATGACGTGTTCAATACTCACCCCCACTGTATTTGGACAAGCAAACTTTTGATCATCTATGAAACAGTGCCTATTAATAAAAGGTGATATCTTCTGTCAAATGACAATTTTGTGTGACATTTTGTAGTAGTTTTTGCAATTTAAATGCAATTTTTTCACATGACTGTGTGATAGATAGATAGATAGATAGATGGATAGATAGATAGATAGATAGATAGATAGATAGATAGATAGATAGATAGATAGATAGACGGGATGTAACGGAATGTAAATACATTATATGATTGAACAAACAATGTGCTCTAAAATGTACGCTACAAGACAAGAAACATGATTCATTTTGTTAGAAAGCTCTCCAAAAAGGTTCACAGGGCATGCAGTTCAGTCACACAAGCAGGAGGTTTTTGTTTTGATGTGGGCACAAGGAATATCTCTAAGAAGAGATGAAGTTTGCAGGACAAACAAAGACCACATTGCCTGATGCACAGTGTTTATTCATGACATACAGACAGTGCTGGAATTTCTACCCTACTTCCCCAGTATTTTTCAGTGTTTCTGGGGTCACATTGGTAGTATTCACATTTAATAATATAAAATAAAAATACATAAAAATAGTTTGGGCCACGACCACTCTAGGTATAAATCCCTATATGGATATAGATGTGAATATCTAGAGCGCTAAACAGACCCAGGTACTGTGCTACACCCTTAACATTACAGCACTTTATTAGGAACACCTGTACAGCATAAACTCATGTAGATACACCTCAAGAGCTGCAGCTCACATCACATATCAGAAAGGTGACCACTTTAACCACGGCAGGTTTTTCCAGATGGGCTGGTTTGAGTATTTCAAAACCTGCTCAACTCTTGGGATTGCCATGCACCCCAGTCTCCAGTGTTTGACACAGAATGTGGTGAAAACCAAAAACAACAACATGTGGTGAACAGTTCTGCGGGGAAAGTTGCAGGTGAGTGTATATGATAATATGTAGCACAGCTGTGGGTGGGTAGGCTTGAACTCCTGCAGAATGTTTACACACACACCTGGAAGATACCAAGGCGAAGCTTGTCACTGCACATCGCGCGCGCTGCTACAGGACGTGGAATGCAGAGCGCGAGCAACGGACATGCGCAGATAAACAGAATGAGCGCCGCGCGCAGCCTCAGGGCGAGTTTCAGCCACTCCCATGAAGAGTGATAAAGAGAGTTACAGGTAACCAACTTACCTGTATTTATAGCCCATATAAAACCACGAACAATACGTACTACACACTACCCAATAAATACTGGGTATATATATATTATATATAAAAGCAAACAAACAAAGAAAACAAAAAAACCCTTTGAATATAGTTTGCACAGCTTGACCGGTTACGTTAAAACACACACACACACACACACACACACACACACACACACACAAACCCGGTAATCACCAGCATTTAGTCTCTGAGCGAGAAAGTTCAATATAAACCTTCAGACAAACAGCACGTTTTCCACACACACATTCACACTGAACTGCAAACAAAAACAAACTAATAACCCCGGTATTACTGTACTGACCAGCGCCTCGGGTAACTGTGCACACTGTACAGAGCGGTTTGGGACGTGGCCACTCTGTAACCGTCACATCACCGCTTTCAGGCTTCCACTGCTCTATATCCGGCCCACACACGTTTATCTCCACTTCCCCGCTACCAACACGGTAAACTGTGCGATACATCTGGGTCAAAGTGTGTGTTGAAGTGTGTTTGTGCAGAAGCTGAAACTCCTGTGGGGGGGCAATAATAACATAAGCAATAATACAACTCGGCTTTAGCTGCTTTACCTCATTGTTCAGTTGCTCTGCGCTGCTCCGAGTCCCAAACCGAAAAAAGTCAACCAATTCGTGGCGATAATAAGGAGCACTTCCACATCTATCCTGCCTCCGAAGGGCTGAACGGGTTCCTCGTTTCGGAGCACACTCAATTTCCTGGTTTGGGAGGAAAAAGGGGCTGGAAGAGTGGAACCTGTCAACTCCAATCAGGATCTGCCACTCACCCCCTTATCTCTCCCTCTATCTCTCCCTCTATCTCTCCCTCTTTCGGCGCCGTAAATAGTACTGTACACAACTGAAGTGCATAAATGTTCCTCAGACTCCCCTCTACACCTCCATTTCCCTCGTGTAGCAGTCGCTGGACTCTGAATCTCCACAAACTCGCTCTGTCATTAACGGTTAAAGCTAGTCAGAGCTACAGTAAGCCATTAGTCCCTCCTCCCTCTCGCCCTGAGGATAAACGCCCCGCCTCCACACACACGCCCCGCCTCCACACACACGCCCCGCCCATCTCCACATAATACTATTGTATTCATTCTTGCACCATATGTTCTGGTCCTGGAGAAACAACATTTTGTTTCAATGGATACAAGAAATACAGAGGAATCACAATAAAACCCACTTGACCTGAAATACAGCTATCAATCCCAGTTAACTGATGAGCAGCTGTACACACTGCTGTGAATTTCAGCATAAAAAATAACACCAGACTCCACTGCTCTTGCAAAAAGGGGTGACCAGCATTATTTTTCACATTAACCTTAAAAAAAAAAAGACTATTTAATGAATGGTGCAGGCATGTGTGACTCCCCTTTGTTTAATTACATCTTTAACTTCAGTGTTCATCTTTTAAAAAGTCTAACTCCATGTACATAATTAAATGTGTGCGTGTTGTTATTCTGGTGTATAAATCTTGCGATATTCTTATTTCTGCTGTTTTGTTATTTACAGTATTGTTGCTGTTATGAATTAAGTTACTTCTGTAATTATTCAGAACCACCACTGTCTTACAATCATTAAAAATCAAACATACCATTTTTGGGGGGAAAAAATCCCTTTATATTAAGACAATGGTCAGCTGTCAGTTGTCATATTAAGCCTTAGACTACCCTACAGTCCAAAATTTATAAATCAGAAAATCTAATGGCACCTGGATTACTTTACTGTTATCAGTGTGGCCCTTGGTCCAAGAAGTTTGCCAACCTGTGCTGTTTACATTTTATAAACGGTTGTAATAAACAAAATAAATGTTTACTTGCTTGGTTTTAGTTTCAGGTTCAATGTGTGTTTTGGGCCAGCAGATGAAGCAATAACCCCATATATATGAAGCTTTTTAGCACAGAAATTTTCACGCCGCTGCCATAAAGGCGGATCTGGGTTAGATTGATAAGAATCATGAAAAATTACTGTTTCCATTTCATTTGCAAAGCTTGCATGAAATCAGGATTAATTACCCTCCAGCTGCTCTGAAACTAACATGCAAAATGGCAAGTTAAGTAATGCTAAGGGTTTCTGTTGCTATGTTCATTCGTTTTCCATTTCTGAAATAGAAAAAACAAAGAACAAATATTTCAAAAAGATGATGAATTGTTTAAAGCTAATAGCATTGTTTGACTATTCTCAATAATTTTTATAACATTATTAAAAATCTAGCTGTAAGGGATATGTCCTTGCATTGAAGGTGACTGGTAACACTTGCTAGTAAACTCAACCGAGTACTGTACTGCTCAACACACAATAAAGCCAACTCAGCCCCACTCAATACGCACCTGAAATCAACTCAGTATTGCTCAGCACACCACTAAACCCAACTCTGCACGTCTCACTACACCACTAAACATATCCAGTACCACTCAACACACCACTAAACCCAACTCAGCCCCACTCAACACACCACTAAACCAACCCAGTACCACTCAACACACCACTAAACCAACTCAGCCTCAATCAACACACCACTAAACCCAACTCAGCCCCACTCAACACACCACTAAACCAACCCAGTACCACTCAACACACCATTAAACCAACCCAGTACCACTCAACACACCACTAAACCAACCCAGTACCACTCAACACACCACTAAACCCAACTCAGCCCCACTCAACACACCACTAAACCAATCCAGTAGCACTCAACACACCACTAAACCAACCCAGTACCACACAACACATCACTAAACCCAACTCAGCCCCACTCAACACATCACTAAACCAACCCAGTACCACTCAACACACCACTAAACCCAACTCAGCCTCAATCAACACACCACTAAACCCAACTCAGCCCCACTCAACACACCACTAAACCAACCCAGTACCACTCAACACACCACTAAACCAACCCAGTACCAATCAACACACCACTAAACCCAACTCATCCCCACTCAACACACCATTAAACCAACCCAGTATCACTCAACACACCACTAAACCCAATTCAACTCCACTCAACATGGTCCTAAACGCAAGTCAGCCCCGCTCAACATGCACCTAAACCTAACTCATTACTGCTCAACACACCACTAAACCCAACTCAGCCTGACTCAACATGCACCTAAACCCAACTCATTATTGCTCAACACAGCACTAAACCAAACTCAATCCCAATCAACACACCACTAAACCCAACTCAGCCTGACTCAACATGCACTTAAACCAAACTCAGGCCCACTCAACACACCACTAAGCCCAATTCTGCTACACTCAACATGGTCCTAAACACAACTCAGCCCCACTCAACATGCACCTAAACCAAACTCAGGCCCACTCAACACACCACTAAACCCAAGCCACCAAAACCTAACCGAGAGCCGCTCAACTGACTACTAAATCCTAACTCTGTGCCACTTGACACACTACTAGAGCACTACCCAGTTTAATTTCTACCAACGTTCAAGCTGCGTTTTAGCAGCTGGTAGCTTGTCAAGCCAAGCAAGATTTTTCAGTAGGACAGGGAGAGAAAAGATTTAGAGATAAAATCAGAGATTGTGCTTGGCTCACTGAAAGAAAAGGCTGTTAACAGTTTATATGGGGGTTCTCCTTAAGAACAATGTCACTGTATTTGTGTGAAGGGGAGATTGTAACCACGCACTCTTTGGGGGGGTCGTGACCCCTCCAATGTTGAGGAAATACCAATCTGTCCTCCTCAATATACAGGAGAAAATATTTTCAATATGTTCCGCTAACGGATCCCTGCCAACGGATCTGTCTTTTCTTCATCTATTCTATTTAATTTATTTATACAGTGCCTTGCGAAAGTATTTGGCCCCCTTGAACTGTTCGACCTTTTGCCACGTTTCAGGCCT
>JAFFST010045225.1:0-21511 GCA_022414735.1 Noturus placidus
GGCGAGCAGCTCCTCCTTGAATCCGAAAGGGAGAGCGGGAATAACAACAGCCTCACCTGGGGAAGAGACATCGCTCACAGGCGAGGATGTACCGTGTGGAGCAGGCCGCTGTAGCGAAGCAGAAGAAGAGCCGCCACTTTTCACCTTTGGTGGCATTTTGAACCACAAAAATGAAAGCTAAAGTGTTACAAAACACTCCACAACACTTCACAAAAAAAAAAAAAACTCCACAAAAAAGAACCTATAGAATTATATTAAATGGAGTTGCAGGAGCCCCGAAAATTGCGTCTTACTCCATCTCTCGCTCAGCCGGAAGTCCCTCACTTTTTACATGTCTAAAAGAAACAACATTATGGTTGTCTTCAAAGTTCCTACAAATAAATGAGAGTATGACTGAGATTATTATATTTGGACTTGTGTCTACCGCACCAAATTCAACACTTGGATCAATTTGCATCCTATATTAAACCACAATCTGGGCTATTTATAGAACAGCAAACTCAAACTTGAAAAGCAGGTTAATGCAGATGTTAGATCAAGCTTTTTTCAACTTTTAGGCTTTTCTAACTTTTACTGATCTTCAAGAAGTGACATGCTTTTATCTCTTCTCATCTGAATTATTGCATCTCTCTTTATACTGGAATTAATCAGACACCTATGGCCGACAACAATTAGTTCAGAATGCTGCCGCCAGACACTTGATGGATGCACAGAGGTGGGAGAAGATTACCCCTATCCTTACTTCACTACTGTCCTTGCTTCATGTACTGTACTTGTGCTACAGAGTATATTTTAAAACCCTCATACTAGTTTATAAATCTAGCTCCATCATACCTTACAGAGCTTATATCAGTTCACAGACCTTCTAGCACTGTCAGATCACTTCATCAAGCGCTACTAATAGTTCCCAGATCTACATTGAAGCTTAGAGATGATCATGCTTTCACTGTAGCTTACCCTAAGCTTTGGAATAGTCTACCTCTACACAAATGTATTTAGTTTCCTTGGCATTTGACCAGCCATAGAAATTGTTGTCAGTTCTTGGTAAGAAACCCATATATACATTAAATATATCCCGTAATATGTAACATCGTTCGTTCGTTCATTCATTCATCTTTTTCTTGGTCATGGTCATGGTGAATCTGGAGTCTATCCCAGAAAAAAAAAAAAACTGGAAATGAGGCAGGAATATAAAATGGATGGGATGCCAGTTCATTACACAGCACACTGCACACACTTATTTACACACTCATTCACACCTAGGGGAAATTTAGTGTAGTCAGCCCTATCGACATGTTCTTGGGCAGTGGAAGAAAACCGAAGAATCTGGAAGAAACCTACAAGGATGGATACACTCCGGATCCAACATGACCCTGAAATAATGTGTTTAATGAAGCTGAATGAATGAATGTATGAATGAATAATATCAGCAGTGCAAACACATATACAGTCATACACTCTGTTAGTCCTGACATGTCAGTGTAACTCTGTTAATAATACTTGAGCAGGAATTTTAACACAATGCGGATTCAGTGAGAAACAAACAGCCCCTACTTGCTAGACCATATGAATATCATATTTAGAGTAATAAGCCTGCATGCCTAAACTCTTTTTTTATTATTATTTATTTTAAACATATGGCAGTTGTTCTTCTTTTGTTGAGGACTTTGGGAAAATTTGGATTCTGCAGGTGTTACTTGATTGCCTTAATTTCATTTTATTGTCCTGTAATGGCTATAGACAGAAGAAACAGATAGATGAGAAAGAAAAGGCTTTGATGGGTTTTTAGAAATGGTCATTTGAGTTAGCAGACTAGAAGCAGAATTTTCTTGGGCCGAACCGACTGAGATGTCAGCAAATATGGTGTAAAGAAAGTTGTCTTAATCTGGGAACAAAGCTGCGTGCTACATGAGCTTGCCAAAAGTAGGACAGTCTTAGTGACTCCGTGTGATTTCCTAACAGCAGCCGATGTGAAGCTACATGAATATCCACTGCAGAAAGGTTACATGTCATCCATTTTAATAGAGAATGTTATCAGAACATTTAGTACTATATTCAATAGGTGTTCAGAGGGTCAGGCAGTACTGTCAAAAAGCTAACATTCCAGAAATGTTAATGGATTTCGTGTTCTTCAAAAGTGGCTCAGAATGATCCAACATTTTATTTTAAAAGTATTTCCTATTTCATTCATACTGGCATAGGATTTTGTTTCCCATTTTGGATGCTGTATTGGTAACTCCATGATGGCACAGACTAACTGTATAATAGACAACTGCGGCAGAATGCTTTCTCTATATTTCAACTCTATGATCACCAGATTTCATTAATTGGGTTACGTTAATTAGCCAATGTACATTAACAGCCACATAAACAAGAGTCACATTGTTTTAACTGATGGACTCTGTATGTCTGATTCTGATTTACTGTATATGTCGGATTGTGTGCATTTGACTGAAGGGCCATATATATATATATATAAGACACCTGTTTTTTTATTTCCAAGATGTCATCTCTATTTCATCCATAATGTATTAATATCTACATGGCAGAGACAGGGTGCGAGGCCATCACAGGGGAGAACATGCAAACTCCACACACACGGTCCCGGCAGGACATGAACCCAGAACCCTGGAGGTGTGAGGCGAACGTGCTAACCACTAAGCCACCGTGAGCCCTGTTTTTTAGTTCTTTTTTTTTTTAAATACAGTTACAGCTACATTAATTAACACTACTCAAACATATTTTTCAATAAAATATTTGGGGCGATTTAGTGGCTAGCAAGTTTGAATCACATCTCCAGGGTCGGGGGTTCGATTCCCGCTGTGGCCCTGTGTGTATGGAGTTTGCATGTTCTCCCTGTGCTTCAGGGGTTTCCTCCGGGTACTCTGGTTTCCTCAAGACATGCATTGTAGGCTGATGGGAATGTCCAAAACTGCCCATAGTGTATGAATGGGTGTGTGAATGTGTATGTCAATGCAATGGATTGGCACCCTTTCCAGGGTGTCCCCTGTCCTATGCACCATGCCCTCTTGGACAGGTTCCAGGTTCCCTGCAACCCAGTAAGGATAAGTGATACAGAAAATGGATGGATGGAAATAAAATGTTTTAAATCATATTGCTTTTGTCTTGACTTTATTTACATGTGTGACCTTGAAGTAATCCAAAAGTAATCAGATTACTGTGAAATTTGTAACTGTAACAGATTACATTTTTAAAATATCCCTTCAAACCCTGTCAATATTTAACAAGGATATATAATTTTTAGATAAACCTGTGTTGTGTTTGCAATTGTTTTATATCCATGAGCGCAGAGTACTTTTGTGAATTTTTTTTAGCAAAAGATCAAAAGGTTAAACAATAAAGACAATATCTCACTGCCTTCTTTGCTCAAATTTACCAAGGGTGCCAATATTAGTGGAGGGCACTGTATGTACCACTCACAAATAACCACAAAGAAATACATACAGTTTGCAGTGCAGTAATAGATTTAGCGTGTCAGATTTTTAATGTGACGCTCAAGAAGCTGACAAAGATATGAGATACTATCCGTGGAAAATTGATATCTTTCATTCAAGTAAGTATCAAGGAAAGCCAGGGGATTTTGTAGATTATTAAATGTCACAATGTCAGATAATGTATCAGAAAATATGACAGTAGAGTTCAAAAACAAACAAAAACTTGCATAATCATCCTAAAAGTTTCACTTTCCCGTCTAATATATTTAAAAAAATTTCAAGAATGCTTTTGTTTTCTGATTAAAGACAGCAAGCTGAGTCCATCCACGTCAGATCAGTCTAATATAATATCAACTAATCTTCGACGAAGTTATGTTAAACACTCAATATAGCAGACATATCAGCTTGTTCGGTGTGTTGAGTGCAGGATGTTTAGTCATTCTTCTTCTGTCATTAATAATAGCTTTATTTGTGCCAAGTGTTTATTAGTTAGCTCTCTGACAGAGAAGATTGTAGCATTAGAGGTGCGCATCCAGACTCTAGAGATGTTTAGTGAGAGTGAGAGCAGTGTAGTTTTTGGATGCCTCAGGCAGAGTTCCCCCAAATCCGGCATTAGAGCCCTCACAGCGGGGCGAATGGGCGACGACTTGGTGGCATAATCGCAAAGCTAACGCTAAGGCTCACCCACGGGAGCACCACACCTCTCCGCTTCATGTGCCCAACAGGTTTGCTCTTCTCAGTAAAGCACCTGTTGAGAAACCTGAAAGAGCTCTGGTTATAAGAGATTCTATCTTAAGGCATGTAAAATTAGGTAGGCTTTTAGGGGATCCAGCAGCTTTAGTTAGGTATATACCGTGAGCCAGGGTGCTGGACATAGCAGGTAATTTAGGCTCTTAGGCAAACATAGGTTTTCAAAGATAGGTATTCATATAAGAGCTAATGTGGGATGGCAATATAGCTTACAGCAGGTTATGGTTGCTGAACTGCTGGATGTCCAGGTGGTGCTCCGAAAACAATGTGGGCTTTATAGGTACTTACATTTACATTTATTCATTTAGCAGACGCTTTTATCCAAAGCGACTTACAAATGAGAGCACACTCACACACCAATGGTAGCAGAGCTGCCATGCAAGGTGCTAGCTTGCCATTGGGGGCAACTTAGGGTTCAGTGTCTTGCCCAAGGACACTTCGGCATAGGATCACCCGGGCCAGGATTCGAACCACCAACCCTACGATTAGTGGACAACCCACTCTACCGACTGAGTCACAGCCGCCCAGGAACTTGGAGTAGTTTTGAGGGTAAGGCTGGCCTGTTAGGGTGGGATGGTGTCCATCCTATCTGAGAAGGTGCTTATCATATTTCTTGAAGCATAGCATGTAGTCTCAGAACAGGCCTAGTTAATCGTTGGCAATCCAGAGCCAAAGCCAGGGAGCAGACAAGCAGGCTAAATCGATTGTCTGCTAACTGTACTCTGTCACTGAGTCGTTCCACAAAATCTGGGGAAAATGTGAAAAAAGAAAGTGTGTTTTAGTAACCTAATTAACATAAAATTTGATGATACTGATTGCACAGCCAGCAGGTTTGATCTGATGCTAGGACTGCTACATGCTAGATAAGGTAGTTCCACTTAAAAGAAAAATAATTAGAGACAAAAAGCTATCACCCTGGTATAACAGTCACACACGCACCTTAAAACAGGCCTCTTGAAAATTAGAACATAATTGGCATCAAACCGAATTGGTAGTATTTCAAACAGCATGGAAGGAGAGCCTCATGAACTATAGAAAATCTCACATTGCTGCTAGATCAGACTATCTCTCCAAAAATAATCCTAGATTCTTATTCAGTACTGTAGCAAAATTAACCAGGAATAAAACCACCACAGAAACTTCTAAGAACACAATCATTATATAGCAACGAGGTTTTCATGATTTTTTTATTTGGCAAAATTGAAAATTCAGACTATTAATTTAAAACCAGACAGATTCATAACTAACCATGTAGATAATAATAAAGCAATATCAGATCAATGACCAGAATGTTTTAATCCCCTTCGAGAGACCAAACTAATTTAATTAATTTCTTCATCAAATATCATCAACTTGTATACTAGATCTCTTACCAACATGTTTCTTCAAACATATTATTATAGAAGTAATCAAAGCCCTTCTAAATATAATCAATTCTTCACTGGCTATGTATCTAAATCATTTAAACTAGCAGTTATCAAGATCATTGTTGAGAATAGTTCTTAAAAACCATAAAGATGGCGTTGGACCTCAATTCATATGAAGAATTATACTATAGCTTTAGGACTGCAATTTCCACAAACAGTTTTGCACTCAAGTTTCCATCAGTGAACAGTGGATAAGTTCAACAAAACAGACTTCATGTAAAAACTGTAATGAATTTTCCTGGTTACACAATTGCACTATTTGACCATGTAGTATTTATACTGCTACTATAGCGCATTTATAGAAGGGATTTATTTAGAATTAATCTATCAGGGGTCACCCAGATGAGGATGGGTTCTCTTTTGAGTCTGGTTGCTCTCAATGTTTCTTCCTCATAGCGTCTCAGGGAGTTTTTCCTTGCTACTGTCACCTCTGGCTTGCTCATTAGGGATACATGCATACATCTAAAATTTATATCCTGAATTTATATATTCTTGTAAAGCTGCTTTGGGACAATGTCCATTGTTAAAAGTGCTATACAAATAAAACTGAGTTGAATTTTGTCTATCCCCAAAAACTCTTTCTCTGAGAAGTGCTCTTTTTACAATTTGCTCCTAGATGTCCACAGAATTATGAAGAAATGGTGAAGGCATTGCCCAACAGACACTAAGTTGAATTAGTTGCGTCACTTAAATGTCACTTTGCTCACAGCTGATTGGTGCAAGTTGGGTTTGAGTTCTCTTACCCAGAAAATAACCTGCCATAACCGGAGCAGGTTAGCTGTGAAGTGTAAGTTACTATGGCGATGAACACTGATAAAAGCCAAGCCGATTTCATGGTACATAAAACCTAGGGTTGGCACAAACTTTACTGGCACTTACCTGGCTAGCCAGCAAAACCGATTTTATGGTGCAGGCCCCTGGTCTCTGCTATGTTATTCTGTTTGCCAATCACCTCAACCTTTGCCTATTTTTTAACCTTGAACTTGTCTCACGTTTTGGAACTGTCTGCCTTGAGCATTAAACTGTTTATACTGCATTTGCATCATCTCAACCGAGATATTGTGTCATGCCAGGAACTTCTCATTTGTGATGTGTGTGGCCTCATCTGTCAGATGAGTCTTTTTCATCAAAATCAGCCTTTAAGATAATATTAATAGAAATTCCTTCATTTCTATTGGTGCCCCCTTGTTTCCTTCTGTGCCCCTCCTGTCCCCCACTTTAAAGTTGGCCTAGACATGTCGCTCAATACAGAAAGTAACTAATTGAATAATAGTTTATCAATTTGAATAGCACTTTTTACAATGGTACATTGTCTCAAAGCAGCTTTACAGAAATATCATTTTTACATTTATAAGCGACTTACTAATGAGAGCACATTCACACACCAATGGTAGCAGAGCTGCCATGCAAGGTTCAGTGTCTTGCCCAAGGACACTTCAGCATGGGATCACCCGGGCCAGGATTCGAACCGCCAACCCCACGGTTAGTGGATTAGTGGACAACCCACTCTACCGACTCTACCGACTGAGCCACAGCCACCCTAACTGTCCCATTGATTTCAGAGGCAGTAATAGAGGCAGCAAAGCTATTATGGAGCTCTTTTAATCTTGGTTTTTTTTTTAAGAAGAAGAAGGAGAAGAAGAAAAACAGACTATTTTTTATAAAAGCCCATTATCATGAGGCCATAAATTGCATTTATGTAATTCTATGTTGCGAAATAAATTCAAAGCACAACATCTAATTCTTTTATAGTGTAAATTACTGGTACATTTCCTTTAGTTCCTTTAGTAAGCTTCCGAGAATGAACTTGAAGGCCGTTGAAGGCCTCTACATAACAACGAGTCAGAAAGAAATTACACTGTTTCAGAAAGAAAGTGTTATGGTGCTGAAGTTCTATGAAGATCATGTTCCTGCGTCATCACTTGCTTTTAGCAGTTGTTAAATGTATTTAATTTCCTGTTGATACAACTTAAGTACCCTTCTGCTGATCCTGCTGTAATATTGTTCAAATATCATTGAAGTGCCTCCTGGGGCAGGTTTCCGATGTGCTAGGACCAATTACCACATGATTTTCCATCTGTGATGCTGAAATGGTTATAGGTCAAAAAACAACCCACATGTATTTCTCAACTGAGAGAATGAGTAACAGTGCGCTTTTCTACTTGCGGCATCTTTGATGTTGATTCACAGCCTTTGTAAAATTGCAATAATGAGTGTTATTTCCTATCAGCAGTGTAATGGAGCTAAATTGGACAGTGTCAATAAAATCCTATTTAGTGTTATGAGTTCTGTGCTTTAGCCTCTCCAACAAATGCTAATAAAGCAAATGACATCCGGGAAATATCTTTATGTAGTGTCTGACTGGGTACAATGGGATTTTGTCTGTTGAAAGGCCCTCGTTCTATGTTAATAGTAAATGGAACAGGATGTGAGTTAATACATATTCAGGATTCAAGCAAAACATGATGTAATTTTCACAAGACACAGAAAGCTAATATCATATGTGGCACATGAGCAATTAAAACCATACAGTTATAAAGTAACATATTACACTTGGCTGTGATTACAACAACAACAACAACAACAACAACAACAACCATAATTTATGGATGAAACTTTCTATTAGTGAGTATACCTAATCGACAACCTTGACTTATAAAAGATTCTGTTCCTGTACAAGCTGTAAGAAACAAGTTAACTTATATGCTGAAATTTACTTATACATTAATTATAACACAGCACATTTGAATGCTGGAATCTGATTGGTCCAGAAGGTGTACATTATTTTAGTATAACAGCATGGATAGTTCTGGCTCTAACATGAAAGACTGGTTAATATTAATGCACTCATTGTAATATGTTATTGATTCTATGGTAGCAGCTCATACACAGTGACTTGTATGGCAGACATGCCACATAATATAAGACCAATAATACAGTGGTGTTTCAAAGTTAGAAAATTCTATATTTTTGCATAAATATGACCTAACACATTGTCAAACGTTCACACAAGTCCTAAAAGTAGATAAAGAGAACCCAATTAAACAAATGAGACAAAAATATTATACTTGGTCATTTATTTTTTGAGGAAAATGATTGTATGTTATATTATCTGTGAGTGTTAAAAGTATGTTAACGTTTTCTTTCAGTATCTGGTGTGACCCCCTTGTGCAGCACTAAGTGGGCTGTGGCTCAGTCGGTAGAGCGGGTTGTCCACTAATCGTGGGGTTGGTGGTTCGAATCCTGGCCCGAGTGATCCCATGCTGAAGTATCCTTGGGCAAGACACTGAACCCTAAGTTGCCCCCGATGGCAAGCTCTCACCTTGCATGGCAGCTCTGCTAGCATTGGTGAGTGTGCTCTCATTTGTAAGTTTTTTTGGATAAAAGCATCTGCTAAATGAATAATTGTAAATATAAGTGCAACTAAACATTTCAGGTAACTGTTGATCAGTCCTGTACATCGGCTTGGAGGTATTTTAGCCTGTTCCTCAGTACAGACCAGCTTCTACTCTGGAATTTTGATGGGTTTCCTCACATGAACTGTTTGCTTCAATAAAATTTCTATTTGATGAAGTTCAGAACTTTGATTAAGGTTTGGCCATTCCAAACTAATAACTTTATACTAATAACTTTATTCATCTTTAACCATCCTTTGGTAGAGCGACTTGTGTGTTGTTGCCGTGCTGTATGACCTACTTTCTCTTGAGATTCAGTTCATGGACAGATGAGCTAATAATTTCCTTTAGAATTCACTGGTATAAATCAGAATAAATTTTTTCCATCAATGTTGCCAAGCTGTCCTGGCCCAGATGCAGCAAAACAATCCCAAAACCATGATACTACCAGCAGAATATGTCAGAGATGGGATAAGGTTCTTATGCTTCAATGCAGTGTTTTCCTATCTCCAAACATAATCCTTCTTCTTTAAACCAAAAGTTCTATTTTATTCTATTCTCATCAATCCACAAAACATTGTTCTAGTAGCCTTCTGGCCGGTCCACATGATTTTTAACAAACTGCAGAGGGGCAGCAATGTTCTTTTTGGAGAGCAGTGGCATTCTCTTTGCAACCCTGCCATGCACACCATTGTTGTTCAGTGTTCTCCTGATGCTGGACTCATGAACATTAACATTAGCCATGTTAGCCATGTTAATATTAGCCAGGCCTTTAGTTACTTAGAAAGTGACTCTGGCACCTTGGCTTAAGTCTAGATTCTTTATGCAGACAAAAAGTGTCTCCTTGTATTGTCAAAAAACCTTATGTCCGATTATGCAGCTGCAATGTCAGCACTATCAGCTCACATTCTCATTAGCTTCTCATGATATCAATTTAAAAGTGCTGCATCAATAAATCACTGCACAGGGATATTACCTGAGTACTGAAAGCATTGAACCTCTTTGAATCGATTTAGATAAACAGGTCAAATTGAGAACTTGGATGTGAAAAGAATGAAAATGCAATGTATCAAAGTAAAGCTTTTTAATCCCTTGCTCATCCCTAACCTGCATGACGGGATACCAGAGCGCCTGTTTGACTTAAGAGCTGAATATATCTGCTTGAGAACAAACAGTGAAAATGAAATTTAAAAGTTGGAAAAGTGAGTGTGTGCTCAGGGGCAGATTAATGAAACTGTCAGTTGCTCAGAGAAAAGAAACATTAATCCCTTAGCTGCAGTTCCTCTTAGGTCCAGCAGTGAGGAGATGAAGTGAGGCACCTAGGTGCTCAGGATTCAATTAACTCTTTCATGCATAAATTGTTTAGAATCATGTGAAATTGTTTAGACTGCATGAAGTCTGAAGTTTTATATTGTCTAAATATCACTCATATTAAAAAGTAAATTGATTCACCATGTGTGGGAATACCATGAGCAAGAAATCATAAAATTTTACTTGAAATAATGAAATATTTTTTTTTCAAAATTAAATAAAAAAAAACTTCCACTGTCCACAGATAGTTAACATTCAATTCTAAAAAACTTACCCAAAATTATAGAAAATATAATGTCTGAAAATACAAAATTTAAAAAGAGTTTAGGACTGTTGCATGATACAAGAAGGTTAAAAAAGAAAATCTTAAAATAAAAACAACAACAATAACAACATTAACAAACTACCTTTTAAAAATCTAAGGTGCTCAGTGGAGTCTGGCACAATTCATTTTTTTGTTATTTTTTGTTTTATTATGTAGAACGTTAGTAAAGATTGACAACAACAAATAACCTTTCCACATGTTGTTATGTTACAGCCTTTTTCCAAAATGGATTAAATTCATTATTTTCCCCATAATGACAACATGAAAGAAGTTTGTTTTAAATCTTTGCAAATTTATTAAAAATAAAAAACAACAAAAGCACATGTACATGAGTATTCACAATCTTTGCCATGACACCTAAAATTGAGCTCAGGTGCATCCTGTTTCCACTGATCATCCTTGATATGTTTCTACAACTTGATTGGAGTCCACTTGTGGTAAATTCAGTTGATTGGACATGATTTGGAAAGGCACACACCTGTCTATATAAGGTCCCACAGTTAATAATGCATGTCAGAGCACAAACCAAGCCATGAAGTCCAAGGAATTGTCTGTAGACCTCCGAGGGACAGGTCTGGGGAAGGGTACACCATTGAAGGTCCCAATGAGCACAGTGGCCTCCATCATCCGTACATGGAAGAAGTCTGGAACCAGCAAGACTCTTCCTAGAGCTGGCCGCTCGGCCAAACTGAGCAATCGGGAGAGAAGGGCCTTAGTCAGGGAGGTGACCAAAAACCAGATGGTCACTCTGACAGAGCTCCAGCGTGTCTCTGTGGAGAAAGGAGAACCTTCCAGAAGGACAACCATCTCTGCCGAACTCCATCAATCAGGCCTGAATGGTAAAGTGTCCAAACAGAAGCCACTCCTCAGTAAAAGGCACATGATAGCCCACCTGGACTTTGCCAAAAGGCAGCTGAAGGACTCTCAGACCAAAGATTGAACAAAGATTGAACTCTTTGGCCTGAATGTCAAACGTCATGTCTGGAGGAAACCAGTCACCACTTATCACCTGACCAATACCATCTCTACATTGAAGCATGGTGGAGGAAGCATCATGCTGTGGGGATGTTTTTCAGCGGCAGGAGCTGGGAGACTAGTCAGGATCGAGAAAAAGATGAATGCAACAATGTACAGAGACATCCTTGATGAAAACCTGCTCTAGAGCGCTGTGGACCTCAGACTGGGGCGAAGGTTCATATTCCAACAGGACAACGACCGTAAGGACACAGCCAAGATAACAAAGGAGTGGCTACAGGACAACTCTGTGAATGTCCTTGTGTGGCCCAGCCAGAGTCCAGACTTGAACCTGATTGAACATCTCTGGAGCGATCTGAAAATGGCTCTGCACCGATGCTCCCCATCTAACCTGATGGAGCTTGAGAGGTCCTGCAAAGAAGAATAGGAGAAACTGCCCAAAAACAGGTGTGCCAAGCTTGTAGCAGCAAAGACTGTGAAAACTTACAATATGTACATGTGCTTTTTTTTTGTTTTGTTTTTTGTTTGTAATAAATTTGCTAAAATTTCAAACAAACTTCTTTCACGTTGTCATTATGGGGTATTGTTTGTAGAATTTTTGAGGAAAATAATGAATTCAATCCATTTTGGAATAAGGCTATAACACAACAAAATGTGGAAAAAGTGAAGCGCTGTGAATACTTTCTGGATGCACTGTATATATACATATATATGTGCATACACACACACACACACACACACACACACACACACACACACACACAGTATAAAGAGCTTTAAATAGATTGTCCATAAGCATGGACACGATGAATGAAGGGGTTGAAAAGGTTGAGTTTGAGGAACAGTAGGAGTCTGAGGAAAACAAATTATTTACATCAAAGCTCTCACTGGCTCTCATTGTCAAAGCTCCCATTATCATTTAGGGGTTACATTCTTAACCTCTTAAAGTTGCAGGACTGGTTGGTGGGTTCAGAGTCACACTCGACACTCATATTTAGACACATTTTCTCTTAGTGTTGCTGTAATTACTGAATAATTCATAGTACTTACTGAGCAATATGTTTGAAGATGAATAATTGAATAAAAGGTCAAAAGTGTCAAAGATTAACTGCTCTACAAGAGGGTAATTTTGTCAATTAAGCCTGCAGTCATATGTGTTTATTATTGCCAGTACATTTAAAGTATGAATGGGATCATTTAAATCATATATTGAGATTTATGTAACATTAAAACACTGAAACAGATATTTGATATTTGATTACTTTCTGAACTGTAACACTTTACCTAAGGTTGATGTTCATAAGGCTACATGATAACTACACAAGCCTTTCATAACAACTAACATAAACCTTGGCTCTTTTGTGAAATTGGGAAATTCTTTCAAGTTTGGCATAGTGTGTTACTGGGTAAAACCTTTTACCTAATTTCATGCTGTTCTATTTAAGTGTTGATTTGTTGAACAGGGTTTGCAGTAATCAGGCCTGGTTGTGAATAGTCCAGCTGAACCCCATTATGAATGCATTTTCATAGATTTGAGTATTAGTAATTATGGGGGAAATACATTTTTACACACTCCAAGTTGGTATTGGATAACTGTTTGTCTTCAATAAATAACATTATCTTTTATAAACAGAAGAAATTAGGATACTAAGCACTCGACATGCTGTCATACACAATGCTATTCACATGAGGTCTGGATTCTGAGAAGGGTCATGGAGAAACTTTGGCCTCTTGCCTTTGGTTCTTGTCAAAACATTTTTGTCTTGTTATAGTATATACTCACAATTTCAACTTTTTGAATCTTCTTTGAATCTCGCAATGGCAAAATAGATAATGTTTTTCTATGGGGTTGCAAACTTTTAATTTACAACATGTACGTCATGTACACAGTGAAAATTAAAATTGCTTAAAGTACTGTTCTCATATCCTGGGTTATTGTGCTAAAGAGTCTCATTAGTTAGTAAGTTATTAAAAATGAGTCATTCACAGGGTTATTGCTAGCAATGACTCATGATTTTCATAAATGAAAAACACAAGAAATGTGTCGTAATTTAGGGTCTGAGAAAACATGCATAATTCTGCCATTACAATGATTTCGTACCATCCATCCATCTTCAACTGCTTACTCCTTTTTAGGGTCACTATTCAAACCAATAGGCTGTGTACAAGCAGTAGGCCTGATTGTTCTGAGGGATGTGTTTATATGTGCAGCATGATGACGCATTTGAGCAGATTATGTCAGCTGTATAGGGTTAGTAGTGATACTGTTGAGTGCAAAAGTTTGCATTCTCCATCCATCCTCTACCGCTTATCCTTTTCAGGGTCATGGGGGAAACCTGGAGCCTATCCCAGGAAGCATTGGGCACAAGGCGGGGTACACCCTGGACAGGGTGCCAATCCATCGCAGGGCACAATCACATACACACTCACACACATGATTTGGTACCATTGTAGGTTTTTAGAAAGATTTAAACTGTTACTAATGGTTAGATAAAATATACATAACTGTTATTACTGTGTTCTAACTGCTGTCAAAATCTTAAGTAAAGTATGTAAAGTCAGGCTTCTGTCATGAGTCTCAAACACTGTGTGTCATTGTTGAAACAGAACACACTGGAAAAGCAAAAACCTGATGATTTCAAACCCCTAGCATGTGATGCATTCAACCTTGCTTCTGTCACTGTATGAATTTTTTTTATAATATGGGAAATATTCCCCAGCTGGACTACCTTAAAAATGAGTCATTTAACTAGCTACACACTTACAGTGTGTCAGGCCTGTATCCTTTTTTAATAATATGGGCGGCTGTGGCTCAGTCAAGTAGAGCGGGTTGGTGGTTCCACTAATCCACTAATCGTAGGGTTGGTGGTTCGAATCCCGGCCCGGGTGATTTCATGCTGAAGTGTCCCGATGGCAGGCAAGCACCTTGCATGCAGCTCTGCTACCATTGGTGTGTGAGTGTGTCTCATTTGTAAGTCGCTTTGGATAAAAGCGTCTGCTAAATGAATACATGTAAATGTAAATAACCCACAAATTATCTGATGCACTCATTAATCAAAGGTCAAAATACCAGGATAGCTCCTCAGATTATACAATTCCGAAAAAGTTGGGACAGTATTGAAAATGAAAAAAAAAACAATCAAAGGGAGTAATTTGAAAAATTTTATTCACCCCATACTATATGGAAAACACATTATTAACACATTATTTGATGTTTTACTTTGTGAATTTAATTTGTTTTTTATAAATATACACCCATTTCAAATCTGTTGACTGCAACACATACGAAATAAAATTGGACTGTTTACCACTCTGTGACATCACCTTTTCTTTTAATAACACTTATTAAGCATTTGGCGCTGATGACACCAGATGGTTAAGTTTAGCAAGCGGAATTTCCGCCAAATCATCCATAATGCATTTCTAAAGCTCTGCAACTGTTCAGGGCGTTAATGGCCTTATTTTACACCACACATTCTTAATCGGAAACAGGTCAGGACTGCAGGCAGGCCATGCTAGCACCCGCACTCTGTGATTATGCAACCATGCGCTTGTAATCCGGGCAGAATGTGATTTGGCGTTGTACTGCTCTGGATAGCAGCATATTTTGTTCTTTCTGCATTAATGATGCCCTCACAGATGTGTAAATTACCCATGCCATGGGTACTGACACACTCCCATACCATGACAGATGCTGGTTTTTGGACCTGATGCTGATAACAGCTTGGATGGTTCCTTTCCTATTTGGCCCAGAGAACACGACGGCTGTTTTGTCCCAAAATTATTTGAAATGTTGACTCATTGGACCACAAAACATGATTCCACTGTGCTACTGTCCATCTCAGATGAGACTGAGCCCAGAGAAGTGGGTGGCACTTCTGGAGAGTGTTGATGTATGACTTCTGCTTTGCATAGTAAACCCTTAACTTGCATCTGTGGATGCAGTGGCGAATGGTGTTGCCTGACAAAGGTTTCCCAAAGCATTCCCGAGCCCATGTCAGGATATCCATTACAGACTCATGACAGTTTTTACAAATTTGTAAAAATTTGGGATGCCGTGTTAAATGTAAATATAAAAAGAATGCAATGATTTGCAAATCTCATAAACCCATATGTTATTCACAATAGAATATGGAAATCATATTAAATGTTTAAACAGAGTAAATGTACGATTTTAAGAAAAAAATAAGGTAATTTTGAATTTGATGGACTTGCACCCTGTCCAGGGTGGTACCTGATGCTCCCTGGGATAGGCTCCAGGTTCACCTTGACCCTGAAAAGGAGTAAGCGGTAGAAGATGTATGGATGGATGAATTTGATGGTCACAACATGTCTCTGAAAAATTAAAACAGGGGTTTCAAAAGGCTGGAAAAGTAAGTGTTACAATAATAAAACAGCTGGAGGAACATTGTAGGAACACGTAGGTTAGTTGGCAAGATGTCAGTAACATGATTGGGTATTGGAGCTGATAATTTGTGGGGTGAGTGCTACCTTGTCACCAGTGCTGTGCCCTTTGTGTGCTGTGCTCACTGTCCTGGTTTGTCCAAATAGGAGTCCTGATGATCTTTTAGGTAGTGTCTTGGAAACTGCTGGAGTCTGTGGATTGAATGAACTTGGGTTTGGGTCATGTTCCTTGAGCTTATGGACTGGCTTTCATGAAAAAAAAAAAACGTCCTTGAGGTGTTGTGTTTATTTTTGTTTTTCCTCTTTGTTTTGTTGAAGTTTGAGATGATTCTTTCTATTTCATTGCATTCTTTTTGTTCTGAAGTATGCAAGTTAAGCACCACGCATATAGAGTATATTGTAACTGTTTCAGAGTGTGGGCTTGTGGTATATAATTCCCATTTTCTTTTTGTTGTGGTCAATTCTCACCCAGTTCTGCATTTCTGTTAAATCAGTTTACAGCAGTGCACAACAGTGTAATCACAGTGTAATTGTATTTTTTTCTTTGCTTGCTTGTTTAGCTGTTTTTGTTTGTTTCTTTTTTATGTTCATGTTGTTTGTTTGCATGTGTGTGTGTCAATTTTTGTTTTGTTTTGTTTGACGTTTCCCTTTTTATTAAACTTTCCTTACCTCCTCTTGTGTTATATACGCAAGAGTCAACAAGTCTACTGTGACTCTACTTGCTCTCTTTGCAAGTGGGACTATTTTGTATGCAGTGTGTTGTCTTGTATGGTTTTATTATCTGTCTAGAAAAAAAATCAGTGACTTGTTTTTAACAGTAAAGTATTTTCTTTTCTTTTTTTTTATTAAAGACTTTTTCACTGCCTTTCAGCATGGGCAGATATTTACCTTCCTTGGGTGGCTTCCTTGGGTGGCTTCCTTGGGTGGCTTAGAAACAAAGCACAAAGAATAGGATTATTCGGGTCTCTCTGATGAAAAAAATAGATCTTTTTGGTGTGCAGGATGCTGGTGTGGCGGTAAAACTGGGCAGTATGATAGTTGATGACTCCTGCACCTACTGATTTCCATCCAAAGATTGAACATGAAAGGGTTTATAGTGCCTGCACATAAACCCCGAAATATGGACTGCCAGTGTCAAAATCTGTCAATGTCAATATCTATGAAGATATTGAGCTCTGAAAAATTGAAGGTGTCTCAATGTTGGACCGACATTTATTCATCTTCGGTAACTGTTAGGATAAAGCAAATAACAGCTTCTTTTATCCCTTTTTCTCCGTCAGCCTTCTTTAGCCTTTCAATATTTAAGAGTGGAGGGTTTCTCCTCTCTATGCTACAGCGCGGATGTGGTTTGCCTCAGAGCGCAGACGGGCCCGGAGAAAGTCTGATTGAACACACTGACATACAGAATAGCTCAAAGAGACTTCCCGATTTATTGTAAAATGACAGAGGTTTATATATATGCAAAATAGCCATGCAGAGGTGCACTGCTGTGTTGAAATCATATGGAAGTTAGACCATCTCGTCACGTATGCTTAAACATCTTAGGCAATACAAGGATGTACAGATTTCTGAACAGCTATGATTGCTTAACAGAAAAGAGGAAGTTCCTATGGCGACATTTTTAACTTGCATGTACACAGCAGACATACTGTATCTAAAAGTTCATGATACAGACATTGAACTATTAACCTAAACATACTTATACATATCTGAGGGAATAGAGAATAGAAAGTTTCTAACAGTAACCGTTTTGTCCTGGTAAGGGTTACGTTGGATCCTGAGCACTGGGCAAGAGCAAGGATACACCTTGGATAGGACACTGGTCCATCACAGGGCACCATACACACACACAGTTGTTGATACTTACAGCCTCTTTAGAGTAGCCAGTCCGTGTGGTGTACATGTTGTGTTTTTGAGATGCTTTTTTTTGCAAGATTTTTTGCATTGCACTGCTGCCACATGATTGGCTGAATGGATAATTCCATGAAAGTGTAGGTGTTCCTGTCACGGTTTTCCCCTGGTGGCCGTGCGCAGGCACTGCACCTTTGCTCTGCCTGAAGCAGAGAGCAATGACAGTTTTAAACACGTGGACTTTGTTTGTTGTTCTTGTCTCCACCCAAGTCTGTCTGTACACTCCATGTCCCATCAGCCACTGCACACCTGAAGTCACATGTTTTCCTGCACCTGTTTCACGTTGTGGTTAATGAGCACTGATGTGTGTGTGTGTGTGTGTGTGTGTGTGTGTGTGTGTGTGTGTGTGTGTGTGTATAGTCCTTGTTTTCACTTAGTCTTTGTTTTTCGTTGTTGAGACTCACGTCTCTGTGTCACAGTGTTTGGTTTGGTTTTGTTCGGTTCGGTTTGGTTCGTGCCCTAGTGTTTACGTATATTAGCCTTAGTGTTTGTTTCCTGCCATTGTGTTTAGGTATATTAGTCTTCGTGTTTTTGTTTTGTTGTTTTGTTCTGCATTTCAATAAATGTTAAAACTCAAGTCTGCGCCTGCTTCCGCCTCAATCCCACATTCGTGACAGTTCCTAATAAAGTGGCTAGTGAGTGTCAATTGGTTTCCACATTTTTAAAATAATCTAGTATTCTATTAATCTAGATCACCTAAGAGATAATTTCTTTTTAATGTGAACCCTACCACTGTCCCCCTGAAAATGCAACTACAGTTCCTCGATCTCAGCTACTTCACTTACGTTCATGGCCTCAACTCTGGCAAGCTTCTATCTAATGTGACTGAGTAAGCCATAACTATCTTTACAAACGTCTTTCTCAAATCAAGAAACTTTAGATTTACTTGGTTATTTGGCTGTTACATTCCAGAAAGGCAAAAAAATGTTTGCTTGACATGCTATCAGAATCTATTTGTATTTGTTTTCAAGTTATACACAAATGCTTCTGGAAAAAAAGGTTTCTGAAACTTTATTTAATTTTGTCAAAAATTCCCTTTATTATATCTTTCAAGGCAACATATTCCACATCAAATCCGTAACAGAGGAATTTGTATATTCACTTATATGTGCAACTGGCTGTGACTGTATATATATATATATATATATATATATGGGTGTGTGTGTGTATGTGTTATATTTTAATGATGAATCAATGAATTTAAAAATACTATTTTCAATTGTTTCCAAAGTACTGAAAAGCATGAAGGGTTCTTATGAGTTATGAAGTATGGCTCAGCCCCTCATGTGTTTGGTTAGTGTCAGTGGTTGATTCTTGTGCTTTGGTAAACATGATTAAATTGTTTTACATGACAGGGAAACTAGCAAGGTTGGCAATTCCACAGGCATTATTGCGGTTACAGGCCATCAGGACATAACCTTTCATTCCCCACTCCTCACCCCATCTGTAAAAAGGAGCAAAAGAGAGATAAAAAGGTATATAGGTAAGCAGGAAATAAGACATACATAAATAAAGCTTTTCAAAATGTCAACATAACAGATTGTAAAAGTCGTAAAAAGAAAATCAACAGTTCTAAATAACCAACCTGTTTTTGACAATTCAGTGTTTTTTTCCCTTAGGTGTGGCACCATATCCCGCTTGCAGCACGGCATGGTTGATTCCTCCTGAGAGAAAGAACATATGAAGCTGAGCATTCTACACATGAAGAAGCATTGCTTCTGTCTTTAACAAGGCTTGTTAATGCAGGAGTACTGTTAAGCTTTGTTTTTGCCACTCACCTCTCTTGTAAAACTGGAGGTTGACTGCATTGCATCAATGTCTACAGAAATGCCTACCTTAACAACAGCAGATGCCAGAGCATACTCGCTGCCTTTCTTTACTTCTTTAAATCATGTGTATATTTGTGTTTTATGTCAATGTGTTCCTTTAGAAAAGTGATATTTACCATGTCTCCAAACTGGTTCATGCCTAGTTCATAGGTGTGTAGGCCCTGCTCATACTCTTCATTATGTTTCTCAATAAACTTCAAGTTCTTCTCCCAGACAGACCTACGAAAAGCCTCCTCATCCTACAAGGTGCATACAAAGTGATTAGTTTTGTACACGATTAGCATATGTACATAATATCATATTACTATATTTTATACAATTACAAAATCCCAATAAAGTGAGGTTATAAATTGTACTGTATTAAAACTGGAAATAACTTTTTCAGATGATTTGGTTTTAATCAATTGACTAGTTGACTGGAATTACTACCAGCAGCGGTATGTCAGGCATAACAACTTTGTTTATTTAACAGTGAATAAATGGACATGCCTACTTAATCCATACGAGGATTAATTACACCATGGTCATCAGAATCATGTGCTATGCAAACAAAAACTTTCAAACTGGCAAAAATAATTATTCCTACGACAGAAGCACATTCTGTTCTATAATGATTTGCATACAGTATTTACTAAAAATACAGTATAGAGTACATTACCGGGCCATTGTATTTCTTCCTGTGAGTAGTTTTCCAATTTTCCCATGATTCATCCAAAGATAAGGAATCCAAGGTTTTCAAAGGATTTTTAGCCATACCTTAAAGTTAGCTCAAGAAAACTCTTCAAGTCGCTTCTGTAGCATGGAAGGTTTCGAACTGAGTCTGAAACTGTTAGACAACGGCTTTATGTGTTAAGCGTTTGAGGAAGTGCTCCTTTTTACGAGAAACAAAGTAGGGAAGCTCAAGAATGACGTCAGGTGTCGAGTCACAGCAGCGTTCAGGATCAGGAAACTCAGCAGGGAAAACTATAGACCTAAAATGATCCCCCCGATACACTTTAATCTCTGTAGAACTGTAGTGATTTTGATGTTTGGATAAATTGCTATGATTGTTCAATTGGGAGCTAATGTTTTAATTAATCCAAACTAAGCGTACAATGTTAAAAATGCAGAAGAATAATATCATGGTTAAATTGACTTTACTTTCTTAAATATATCAATTTAGGTACCATCAAACCCTGATTTAATTTCATCAGTTATATACTGTATACTATCAAATAACTTTTTTTTTCATTAGTTCATCCATATAAAAGGAATTTCAACTACTAATAGTTTATATTTGTTAAAAGGTTTTGCAGCAATCTGCACTATGTTAGGAGAATGTCATACAGTATATGGCTTTCCATTTGAATGAACTGTATGGTGTTACATCAATAAACAATATGTCAAGCTATACAGTGCCTTGCGAAAGTATTCGGCCCCCTTGAACTGTTCGACCTTTTGCCACATTTCAGGCCTCAAACATAAAGATATAAAACTGTAATTTTTTGTGAAGAATCAACTACAGGTGGGACACAATCATGAAGTGGAACGAAATTTATTGGATATTTCAAACTTTTTTAACAAATAAAAAACTGAAAAATTGGGCGAGCAAAATTATTCAGCCCCCTTAAGTTAATACTTTGTAGCGCCACCTTTTGCTGCGATTACAGCTGTAAGTCGCTTGGGGTATGTCTCTATCAGATTTGCACATCGAGAGACTGAAATTTTTGCCCATTTCTTCTTGCAAAAC
>JAFFST010045226.1:8809-34712 GCA_022414735.1 Noturus placidus
CACTGGGGCGGCTGTGGCTCAGGTGGTAGAGCGGGTTGTCCACTAATCGTAGGGTTGGCGGCTCGATTCCCGGCCCACTGAACCCCAAAGTTGCTCTCAATGGCAAGTTAGCCCCTTGCATGGCAGCTCTGCTACCATTGGTGTGTGAGTGTGTGTGAATGGGTGAATGAGACAGTGTAAAGCACTTTGGGTAAAAGCGCAATATAAGTGCGCCAATTACCATTTAAATAAAGTGCTCATATTAATTCAGACTCAAGAGGTGGCAAGGGCCCTTTGAAGTAAAATGCTGCGTAGGGATCATCGACTATGAGGTAAGGTGAATAGATAAAGGCAGGGTACTGCAAATATTCCACCTCAGACTCGTAAAATCATGGACAGACGTGCTCCCTGTGGCTTTCCCAGTGGTGGTTAATGAGAGGTAAGCATTGGGAATGGAGGTGAACGTAAAACATGCAGCTTAATCTACCCTTGACCCCTGTAGAGACTAAATTGCTCTGTGGTCACTGCAGAGTGTGTGCAGAATGATAGTACACTCACAAGTGGAAGCTGCTCTGCACGTTCGAATCAGTGCTCAACATTTGTAAATAGCTTTGTGTGCTAGCAAAACACAATTCATACACTTAATATGCATATTTACTAGCACTGTTCTGCATGCTCAGATCAGCCATCTTCACACTCTTCATTAATGATGCTGTCTTTATATCTGAGTAGCATATTGCTGCAGCCTCAGAGATTAGATGTTGCTGCTAGACATGTTGCATGCCATCCTAAGAACACAGCAACTTGACAGCTCTGAGTCTTTCTCTGAAACGAGTTGTTTCCAAGGCTGCAGCTGGGGTTTATTGTCAAATATTGTCTCAATCATCTGTACTACCACACTCACAATACATAAGGACTCCCAGTACTTACATTCTGTTAGGAAACGGAGGCTGGAAGTATTTGCAGGAGTCTCTTTATTCTCACACACAAAACAAGACATGAACAAGACCTGCTTAGCAGGCTAAGCTCCTACTGCTATGCATTTACGGCTAAGCCTTTTACCATGGATCCTCACTACTCACGTAGGGCATCGTATAAGCAAGCACACCACCCGACTTTCAAACAATAACTCGCAACGTGCGCTTCAAACCAAGGGGTTTACATATCCAACATAATCAAACTAAACACAAGACACCTGGGACACATAACATACATAATTAAACAGAAACCAAAACAAGGAGTCACGTGGCTTGAGTCCGTATGGCAGTGTTGTACTGCCATCCGCTGGCGAGGCGTAACATTACCCCCCTCCTAAAAAGTGCTCCTCCCGCAGCACTAACAGAAACCCCTCTCATATGGGGGGTCCCGGGCCCTTGGGCAGAATGTCCCCCTGCTGCCACAGGAACCGAGGCAGTCTCTGCTGGGCAGCAGATGGCTGGAACGACACCCCCACCAGGGTTGAAAGTCGGAGCTCCTCCCACAGAGGCTCAGGAATGCAGGGCGCCTCCCACAGAGGCTCGGGAACGCAGGGCGCGACCTGCCGTGGCTCGGGAACGCAGGGCGCCAGCACGGGAACACAGGATGCTGGCTCAGGGATGCAGGACGCCGCCTGCCGTGGCCCGGGAACGCAGGACGGTGGGACAGTCTCCTGAGATGCCGAGACCTCCGCCCTGGTCTCCCAATGGTGCTCTGCAGCCGCTGCACTGCCTGGACACAGAAAGACAGGGGTTAGCGGGCTTACCTCAGGCAGGAGCTCTGCTGCAGCCACGCTGGCTGCATCTGGAGTGTCAGAGGTGGCCACGTCCTCCGGCTGGATCTCCGTCGTTGCTGTAGCGCCGGAGGCTGCCACGTTAGCCCCCAGCTGGAGCTCCAATGTCTCTGTAGGGCCGGAGGCTAGCAAGTTAGCCTCTGACTGGAGCTCCAATGTCTTTGTAGGGCCGGAGGTTGCCAAGTTAGCCTCCGACTGGAGCTCCAATGTCTCTGTGTTGATCGGCGCCAGGGAACCACAGGTTGCCCTGCTAGCCTCTCCCCTGTCGCCGGTGCCCCCACCCAAAATTTCTGGGCTTGTCCTCTCCTCCCAGCGTGAGGCGTGACATGGCTCTTGGATGGGACATGGCTCTGGGACATGGACGTAACTTGGCTCTGGGACGTGGACGTGGGCACGGGTGAGACAGGGGTTTCCGACATGGGCACGTGTGCAACGGGGCTCTCAGGCGTGGGCACGTGTGCAACGGGGCTCTCAGGCGTGGGCACGTGTGCAACGGGGCTAACCTTACGCTCGGGTTCAGGCAGCGTGATCGGGTTGTTCTCACGGCAGCACAGTGGAGCGTTGTTGAGATGGGGGTGCAGCGCCTCCTCCACGCCACGGAGAATCCGGTCCACCTCCTCAATTTGCTGCTTGAACCGTAGATCCTCCAGTCTCCATTGCTCAGCTTGGCGTGCATCGTGTTGTTGGCGCTGCCCGGCGTAATACCCCTCAGTAATTGGGAAGTTCCAAAAATGACACAAATCCTGGGCTCCTGCTACTTCCATATTTTGGTGCCTTATTCTGCTACGAGATAGGAGGCTGGAAGTAGGCGCAAGAGTCTTTTTATTAATCCACAAAACAAAACAGGAACAAGGACTACTTAGCATGCTAAGCTCTACCTGCTTAGCATTTACTGCTAAGTGCTACCTCTGAGAAACTGCCTTCTACCACGAACTCCAAACAGACTTTCTCACCATAAACAGCTGAGACATTCAAACAAACAATAACGTGCCCCGTGTGCAGAAACCAAAGGGTTTAAATACAACACATGATTACACTAGAACTGAAAACACCTGGGGCCATTCATGAACTTAATAAACTTTAACTCATGAAACTACAGAGAACCAAAACAAAGGGTCACGTGACGTGAGTCCGTATGGCAGTGTTGTACTGCCATCCACTGGTGAGGCGTAACACATTAATTGTGAAGTATACGCTCTGTTTGTCCTAGTGCTCCTGACTATACCAAGCCTTTTGATTGTGTTTGTTGTTCTGGTTTTGCCCCTGATTGTTTCCTGTTTTGATCCTTGCCTTGCCTTCTCTGACCTCTTGGCACATCACCTGAACTTTGCTTGTTTTTGGTCTTGCACCTGATTGTCATTTTGGATTTGTTGAAGTTCATTAAAACAGTTTTACCTGCAATTGCATCCATCTTTGCCTGTGTGATGTGACAAACACTGTGTTAGCTATAGTCTCACCTTTCCCAACAAACTGCACACTGGGGAAAACATGCCAGGATTTGATTCAAATGGAGTAAACACTGCATATGTGAAAACACCCTAAAAGTACTTGCTATAACTGAGATGCAGCTATTACCATTGGTCATTTCATTAGCAAGCTATTGACCTAGAAAACCAACTAATTCATATGGTCTTTTTCTACATGACTAGACTCATGGAATTGGTTGAACCAATCATTCTCCAACAACAATTCAACCACCAAGTATCACAGAGCTTGTGAATATACAGTCCCCTCCAAAATTATTGGAACAGCATGGCCAATTCATTTGTTTGTGCACTACTCAAAAGACATTTCAGTTTGAGATCAATAGATGGATATGAGATGAGAGTTTAGGATGTCAGCTTTTATTTCCTGGAATTTACATCTACAGTATCTCACAAAAGTGAGTACACCCCTCACATTTTTGTAAATATTAGATTATATCTTTTCATGTGACAACAATGTAAGATGACATGACACAATGTAAAGTAGTGAGTGTACAGCTTGTGTAACAGTGTAAATTTGCCTTCCCCTCAAAATAACTCTACACACAGCCATTAATGTCTAAAACGCTGGCAACAAAAGTGAGTACAAAAGTGATTCCAGAGCTAGTCATTTACAACAATTCTACTTTATCTCTCATGCACATGCAGGATTCAGCCCTCTTAAACATCTCTTTTCTTTAGCACTGCTGCACTATAACATTCATTACATTGCATGCACATCTGTGCTAACTGAGTTTACAAATCTTAATGATTTGTAAGGAAAAGTTTGGCATATTGGGCATAATGCATTACATTGGGCTTCATTTATCAATCTTTTAGTAAAGTTGTGGGTAAATGTTTGCGTAAGCCAAATCAACAAAAAATTTCTGCCATATTTATAAACTTTAAGAAATGCATGAAATAAACGATGAGGGTAAGGGCTGAAAGACAGAAGTGGAAGTTATTTTGACTCACTTCAATGTTAAAATAGATTTACTGTATTTTTCGGACTATAAGGCACACTTAAAATCCTTTAATTTTATCAAGAATCGACAGTTCGCCTTATAATCCGGTGCGCCTTATGTATGAATTCTGGTTGTACTTACTGACCTCGAACCGATTTTATGTTGTACACGGTGCTCAAAAATCTGTCAAAATGTTTTAGAATGACTTTGGTAAGCTACAAAGCTGCACCGCTTGTTGGAGCATTACGGCTACCGTAGTCAGGAGCCTCGTGGAGTAATAGGTACTGTACTTCAACGTAATATTACGGTGTGTTTATTAGGACCCCAAAATGGCACCTGCTAAGAGACATGCTTACGAAGCGGGTTTCAAACTCAAGGCTATCAGGCACGCAGTAGAACATGGGAATAGAGCAGCTGCGAGAGAATTCAACATTAATGAATCAATGGTGCGGAAGTGGAGGAAGCAAGAAGATGACTTGCACCAAGTAAAGAAGACCAAACAGAGTTTCCGTGGGAACAAAGCGAGATGGCTAAAGTTAGAGGACAAACTTGAACAGTGCATTATTGAACAGAGAACAGCAGGAAAAGCGTTTCAACAGTTATCGTCCGAGCTTTCACGAAGGGCGGAATCATCACTAAACAGCTAAGTATCAGCAATAAGACTGACTCAAATAATGATGAGAGAGATCCGGGCATGCTTGATTCTGAAATTGCCCAACTGTTTACCTCAGACACTGAGGATGAAGAATTTGATGGATTTGTGGAAGAGCAATGAA
Source organism: Noturus placidus (assembly GCA_022414735.1). Taxonomy (NCBI): domain Eukaryota; kingdom Metazoa; phylum Chordata; class Actinopteri; order Siluriformes; family Ictaluridae; genus Noturus; species Noturus placidus. The sequence continues at coordinate 13,761 of JAFFST010045226.1, forward strand.
CTGAAAAAGTGAGTGTATTGTTTTGTATTTTATGTTAGAGAGTTATTGTGAATGAATTGAATAAAGTTTGACTTATCTGACTGTTTTGTTTCGCTGAATGCACCTTATTATCCGATGCGCCTTTATAGAAAATATACATAGAAAATATCTATGATATGTTAATGAAGTATGTATAACTCACTTTTGAATATGTTAATGATGTATTCAATGTGTCACCTACATTTAAACATTTAGACTCTTTACTTACAATATGATTGAACATTTAGAATTTACTGTGCTTGACTTAAAAATGTATAACAATGTTTCATTGGAATGTGGTCTGAAATTATTTGGAATGTGGATTAATGAAAGTCGTGCCCCTCGGTGCAGTAAGGCCATGAGAGAAAACAGAGACTACTCTAAGTGTGTGCGTTAGGTGTTTATGTTTGTTTGAAGCAGCCATTTGGGGCAATAAAAAGCAATAAACTGGGAACTTTTCTGGAGCTGGGGGTTTGAGCAAAAGGTTTAAACAAAAGCCCCCGGGCTTGCAGATCTGTGATATTGATAAGATTGAAATTGATAAGAATTCAAAAGCACCAGGATAAGGTGAAATTGGACAATAAAAACCCCCAGCTCTGAAAAAAACTAACCCTTTGAAGAAATATACAATTTACTGCGCATGTCCCACAAATGTATTATCCTATGGGTGTGAATAACTAATTAAGGCGATGGTTATTGGTCCGGTTAGTTAAATGCCACGTAATGTTACTGCTTGAGGAGGGAACTTTAAAAAGCGATGTTGCGTGTGTACGAGCGGGCTCTCTGCAGACAGTCACACTTTGTTGATTTCCAATAAAGTTTCTTGATTTTTGACTTCCAGAAAACTCTAAGACTCTGAAGATTTTTATTTTTGGCTTAAAGGTTGATTTTATTTTCCGACACCTTATGTATGAAAGTAGACCCATTCATTGATATTACGCTTTATAATCCGGTGGGCTTTATAGTCCGGAAAATACGGTAATAATAATAATAATAATAATAATAATAATAATAATAATAATAATAATAATAATACACATGCACTTATTTTCCATCAGTTGAGGCATTTGTTTACAACTTATGGTTATGCATAGAGAGACCAGCCCTGTTATGACAGAATTTCTTTTGTCATAATTGTATGATTTGTTTTATGTCTTGATATATTAGCATGTGTTGGTTTAAGTCAGTATGTCAGTTCATATCCAGCTTGATAAATGAGGCCCATTGTCTGTAATTAAATCATAAATGTCCTAAAATACTTCTGATTTGAATTTATTGAATACAGAATACAGCACAGGTTGTTCTATCCAAAATATCTTAATTAGGTTTAGGCAATCCCACAAGAAGTATGAAAAGCTTGGTGACTCACATTGAACAATGAGCTCAATTACAGCCTCTCTGGGTTTGACGTTGAAGCCGTTGTATTGGCTGGTCTGGCAGCAATATGTGCCACTCATGTCACGTGAGACATTGACAATGCGCAGAATGCCATCATAACTTTCCATCTGCATGCTTCCATCTGGCATGGACGTTTCCCTGTCACCACGGGACCACAGAATAATGGGCTTGGGCTTGCCTGACACCAGGCACTGCAACTCCACTGTCTCGGTTTCCTGTACCACTAAAAGGGACTTCCCTCTTGGGACCGTCAGGCTTGGGGGAACTGGGGTAGAAAATATGTGAAAAACTGTTAAATAATTTTGTAGAAAATGTTTCTTACATATTATATCCTTATTAGAACTAAAAAAGTGAAAATGAAACAATCTTTATTATTATAACTTGATTATAGCCTTTTGCCTCAACTTAAAACTACTAGGTAGGCTGACCTGAATGACTGAATGCATTCACAGACATGATTTTTGTAATAGTAATAATTAAATAATTTTGACATTTATGAGCCCACAACACAACTGCTACTTAAACATACTTAAATAATAAAGGAAAAAGCTTTAATTAAGTTGTAAAAACAAAAACACCACCATACAGAATATGAATTAAAATAAAGTTTAAAAAATAAAGTATAAAGTTTAAAAATAAAGTATAAAGTTTTTGTACTGATAAGTAGTAATTAAATCAATGTCATGTGTTACTTATTAGAGAGAACCAAAATTAACACATGGTATTTGAATTCAATGTAATAAAAAATTGAAGGAATCACAAAAAAGAGACAAAATAATTTTTCAATAGACTACTGAGATATGGCCAAAGGTTTGTGGATGGCCAAAAGTTTGTGAACCCCCGACCATCACACCCATATGTGATTTTGAACATCTCATTCTAGATTTAGTTCACCCTTTGCCATTATATGTTCTACTTTTCTGGGAAGGCTTTCCACTAGATTTTGGAGCATGGCTATGGGGATTTGCCCTTCACCACATGAGCATTAGTGAGGCCATGTACTGATGTCAGACAAGGTAGGTATGGGGCGCAGTCAGTGTTTCAATTCATCTTAATGAATGATCACTTTTGGTTCACCATCTGATCCCATAGAACGGAATTCTTAGAGAGTCAACTTTATGCTACACTATAGATAATGTAGTCTCACTTACAAGGAAAAAAACTAGCACCCTAGTATAAAGATACAGTATGTATATAATGAATTATATAACTTCTACACACACACCTTAAAACATACCAACTGAAAGTTAGAATGTAAATTGCGTCAAACTAATTCCGTAGTATTCCAAATTGCATGGTAAGAGAGACTTTTTAACTACTGAAAAGCTTTTAATGCTGCTTGATCATCATACAGTATATCGTTACCCTAAAAGAGGAAGATAAAACTAATCCTAGATTCTTATTTATTACAGTTGAAAAGTGTAACTAGGAACAAGACTGCCATGGAAACAAAAAAACGAACAATATATAGTAGCAATGAGTATCTTATTTATCACTGACAAATTGACAAAAATATTAGGAAAAAAATTCTAAGCATTAGCTTAAAGGCAACTATAACCATGCTAGCAGAGCAATAATAATCTTTATCCTACCCAACAGACGAAACTAATTGCACTAATTTCCTCGTCAATATCATCAACTTGTGGAGTAGATCCCTAAGTAGGTACCTAAATAATTTTTAGTAGTGTTAGCCATTATCTGTAATGCCCAGTTTTGTTGCCCCAGCACATGCTGGCAGAGGGAGCTGCCGACCTCCTTCTAGTAATTGTGTAGTCCCATGAGAACTACATAACCCAACAGTTTTCTAATCACTGAAACTAGTTGCACATGGGACTACCCTATGTAAGCACCTGGCTCAAACACTCAGACCATGAGTCTTCTCATCAGATGAAGCAGGTAAACGGTATGTTTTCTGGTTCTGTGGCTACAGAGGTCTTTCTGGAAAAAGAGAAAAAAAGAAAAGGGTTAGGCTCTAGAGCTACCCCAGAAAAGCTTGAGGTTCCACTGGCCATCTCAGCTATTGGCGATCATTTGTTAGCTTCTGGGGCCCAACATAACCCAATGATCAGTCATTCTTAGAATTGGGCACCACACAGAGCAAATAACGTTTTTTCTTACTCTGGCCCCACAACTACTGCTGATTTTAGGGTTTCCTTGGTTACAGCAGCATGACCCCTGCATGGACTGGCTCAGTCAGTCTATTTGGGGACTTGCAAAGAGGTTTTTGAAACTCTTGTAAATTCAGACACAGCATCAGAAGACCAGCCTGATCTTTTTAAAGTCACTGTGGAGAACCATGACCTCCGGGAGGTCTTTAGCAAGTACATGGCCCAGATCCTACTGGCCATACTTGCTCCTGCCTTAAACTTTCTGCTGGGTGCTTCTCCACCTTGGGGAAGGCTCTTTTCCTTTTTGGGTCCTGAACAAGAAGCAAAGGAGGAGTACATTTGGCAGTAATAGTCCCTAGAATTTAGTCAACCATCCAACTCATCACTGGGAGCAGGGATTTTATTTGTGGGGAAGAAGGATGGGGACCTACATACGTGAATAGATTTCCAGGGCCTCAATAAGATCACAATAAAAGTTCTCCTGTGAACATGGCTTTCAAGTTGCTGCAGCAGGCATCCATTTTCCCAGCTGTACCTGTACAGTACATACAATCTTATTCGAGCACAGCGGGGTGATGTATTTAAGATGTTCACCCCTTCAATCCACTATATGTACCTGGAGAGGATATTTCGGCTGATGAACACTCCAGCCATATTCCAATGCTTCATAAACAAGGTACTAAGATAAGAAGTTAATCATTACATATAAGCATCGTTGTTAATTATGTTCAGCTATCTGGATATCTTGACTTACAGCAAAATGCAAGACGAACACGTAACTTATGTCAGGTGCTTCCTCCAGCTACTCTTGGTGATAAATCCCAATTTCATATTTTATGTTTCATTATTGTGGCTTGTGGTGTCCAAGGGTAGCCTGCAAATGGAACGTGCCAAGACAAAGGCCGTATACTAATATTGGCACCCTTGGTGATATGAGCAAAGAATTCTTTGTAAAGAAAATTTGTCTTTATTGTTTAACTTTTTGATCAGAAATACTCAACTCATGGATATCAAACAATTGCAAACACAACACAGGTTTATCAAAAAACAAACAAAACTTGGCACAGCTATGAATTATGAGAAAAATATATTTGAAGTATATTCCCATTGATATTTAAAAGTTTTTCTAGTACACCTGGGTGTTTAGGAACAGGAAGTAGTTCACCCATGACTTCCTGTTTCACAGGGGTATAAATATGAGATAACACACAGGCCAAATTCCCTTAGTCATTCATAACAATGGAATATAGCTGTGATGTGTGGCAAAAGTTTGTTGAGCTTTATAATATGTGAAGTGGCTATAAGAAAATAGCACAAGCATTGAAAATGCCCATTTCCACCATCAGGGCAATAATTATGAAGTCTCAGTCAACTGGAAATGTTATGAATCAACTTGGAATTGGGCGTGTGTCAATATAGTTTCAACGCACTGGGAAGTGGATGGTTCAAGTTGCCAAAAAATCTCCAAGGATTACAACTGGAGAAGTGGTTGTGTCTTGGAGTCAGTAAGTCTCAAAACTACAATCAGAAGTCACCGACATCACCACAAGTTGTTTGGAATGGCTTCAAAAAAACCCTCTACTCTCATCCAAAAACAAACTCAAGCGTCTTCAGTTTGTCAGACACTACATGATCAAATGGGATCGGGTTCCATGGTCAGATGAAACCAAAATAGAGATTTTTGGCAACAAACACCAGAGGTGGTTGTAGGTACCTCCCAGACAAGCAGCTGAAAATGGTGTGCTTGCTAAAATTTTGGGTAAATTCAATGGAAACTACATTTCCCATAATCCTTTGTTTTAGGAAGAGTTGTAATTTGTTTCCTTTGGAGTAATCCAAGCCAATTGGTTTCCTATATAATTAAACTCATAGCCAATCAGAGATCACCTATGTTGGGGAGTGGAAAAAAAAAACAGGAAGAGGAGAGAGAGGTAGTGGACGGAGAGTGAATGGCACGCGGATCAGAGCGTGTAAAGCTAAAAACGGAGTTCTAACGCAAAGGTGATGTTTGTAGACTAAACCTCTACTACAGTAGTGGCACAAATATCACTTTATTTAGTGTAAAGTCGAGAGCAACTCGCAGTTTGGTAAATTTGTGAACCGTAAGTTTAGCTGAAGTGCAGCTAGGTTATCTGCGCTTGTTTGTTTTGCAAGAGCTGGGGAAAAACAAAGCTAAGTACGGACTGTGACTCGGTGACATTATGCTAATGTCTTCGTGAGAGACGGACAGCTGTAACCGCCAGCCGCAGTGTTCACAGTGTAGTATTTAAAAAATTAAATAATAGAGACCACACAAATAAGTAAGTAACAAAAAAGGAGATTTTATTCAGAATCAGATACAGGAGGGAAAGGAGGACTTGCGGGACTGTAATCAGACACAGGAGGGAAAGGAGGACTGGTAGGACTGTAATCAGGCGATCCGGGACGGAAGGGTGAGAAAGGGTGAGATGATAAAATGGAGTATGCCCAGGGGATCCAGGGGGGGAAGAAGAGACAGAATAGGAGGGACTGGAAGGTGGTATCCAGGCAGCCATCATGTCATCTGTGTCACCATAATACTCCGTAGAGGTGGGAGAGGGCAGAAGCTGAGGGTCTGTTTGGGTGGAAGCATCCACACACACTTTGACTGGGGTCAATTGATAACGCAAAGGAGGTGGAAAAGTAGAGATGTCAGGAGACGAAGTTAACACTTCAGTCAGAAGACTCAGGTCAGCCAGCAGATGAGACAGTTGATAGCGTGTGTTTAAATCAAGCCCCTCGAGAGAAGGGAAGAAAATTCCACGGCGTGCTTAAAGAAAACAGAAAGGGGGAAAAGAGGTATGAGCCGTATATAGCACTATATCAAAGGGGACATATGTAAACCATGGAGGAGCCAGACACTAGCAATATAAACATTAAGCACTTACCCATGACAGCTGGAACAAAAAACGAGAGTATAAGTCCCAAAGGAAAAAGGTAGACAAAGGCCAACGGTCCACACAGTTCACTGAAAAATAGAAATGACTAAAAAGACGGAAGGGTGTATTTTTAAAAAAACCAGATGGAAAAAGGCTGAACACAATAGGATAGAGAACCATGAAAAATACATTTTATAAGGGATGGAAAGACCAAAAAGTAAACTGTAATAGAAATGAGAAAACGCATATGCAAGGTATAATGGAAAATTTGAAAACCTGGAAGGGATGGGAAGAACGTATATAAGGGACGGCGCTGACAAGATTTTCAGATCATTCCTTGGGGTACCTCAACGTCTGTATCTCAATTTGTGGTTGGAGAAAACTTCAATAAAAGCTGAACCTACTTCTTCTCACTCACTGGTCTTGTGTGCTTAATTCCTCAAAATTCTATGGAGTGTAAGTATTGAACTTATCTCAATTATTGAATAGGGAAATTGGTAGAATAATATAAATCATAGCATTTAGCGGCGACAGAGCAGGGAAATTTGATACTTCATTTAAATTTGGTACTTCAACAGCAAACTGAAGGGACAAGGACCCGTGCTAAGAACTGTGCTAAGTAGCGCTGTAACTACTCCTGGGTAAGGAGGGACTCTACGGGTTGTCCACTAATTGTAGGGTTGGCGTTTCGATTACTGGCCCGGCTGACACATGCCGAAGTGTCCTTGGGCAAGACACTGAACCCTAAGTTGCTCCCGATGGCAAGTTAGTGCCTTGCATGGCAGCTCTGCTACCATAGGTGTGTGAGTGTGTGTGTGAATGGGTGAATGAGACACAGTGTAAAGCCCTTTGTATAAAAGCACTGTATAAGTGCGTCATTTACCATATATACTTGACAGTTATATTTGATATTTGTTTCTGGGGAATACTCATATACCTCATAGTGGGTGAGTGAGGGAATTCTTCAGTGGAGGCACCGCGCTGTTAATTTCTTGATTAAATCATTTATATACATTTCTGCCTAAGTTAACATCATCTACTGGTAAATAGAGGTTAGCCAATTCACCATCATCTGCTAAATACTCAGGATCCTGTTAATTAAAACCTTTACAGTAGTAACCTTAACTAATATTACACTTCCAGCACCAGGAAGTGGCACCGCTGGGATTCTCTCTGTTTACCAGATAGGCAAAGTTTTATTTTGTTTAGTCAGTAACCTTTAGCACAAAACCTGAAACAACAGAATCAGTGAAGCTCTCAGTACCTGTAGTGTATTTTAGTCTTGGATTTTTCTCAAGCAGTTCAGTGGGGTCTGCAGCAGACTGACAATCCGTCTCGTACTATACACAGTAATGTGCCAATATACACTAGCAAGGAGACCATTGATAAAGTCCTAGACACAGTTAAAGTCTTTGGCCGTACCAAGATAGGTGATCGACGGTGAGACTCTACTGGCACTCAATTGTTCATCTTAGAGACTAGCCTTGACTTATCCCCTGACTCTATATCTCCAGAAATAGGCATTGAAGGTGAGGCTGGACCATGGGCTGTGCACCTTGTGGAACGCCTTTATACCCCGAATGTTGCTCCCGAGGACGATTCTTTCCGCACCAAGCTGCTGTCACTACTTGAAAAGGAAGGAAAGTCTATGGAGGATTTTCAGGCTGTTGTAGCAGAGAGTCGAGCTCCCAAAACAGATTTGAATTTGGATTTAGTGGCTGCTATTGGCAAATTAGTGGACAAATGCAATCAAGTCTCTACTGATGGACCTAGCTACAGAAAACTTAGACTATTCTCAGGAGTGAAACCTGTACCTCAAGGTGAGGAAGAATATGAAGCCTGGATGGAGCAGGCAACACAAATGATGAGTGAGTGGCAATGTACTGATGTTGCTAAGAGACAACGCTTAGTGGAGAGTTTAAAAGGGCCAGCTGCTGACATTGTTCGCTTCTTGAAAATTAGCACTCCTACTGCCACTGCTGCTGATTACTTGTCTGCTCTGGACACAGCATATGGTACTACAGAGAAGGGAGATGACATCTTGGTCAAGTTCAAATGCACATTTCAGAATGTTGGAGAAAAACTGTCTGATTTCCTTTATCGCCTTGACAAACTTCTCCATCGCGCCCTTCTTAGAGGAGGAGTTAAAGCTGCAGACATGAACCGAGTTCGGATGGAACAGCTAGTCAAAGGTGCACTTACACATGACATGGTTGTGCTCCTTATACTGATGAGTCACACTCTGGAAAACCCCCCTACCTTCTCCCAGCTGATGCAAGAAGTGTGAGAGGAAGAAAATTTGATTAGTATAAGGGAGGGAGTGAAAACAACTGTTACTGCTGCCCCCGTTACTGTACCACCATCTTCAGTGTCGTCTGAGCTTAGCAGCCTAAGAAATGAAGCAGTTGTCTTCTCAAGTGGCCAAACTGTTGAGTATCACTCCAGTTACCTTGAATACTGAGAAACTAACAGCAAAGACCACATCCACACAGCAAACACTTGACACCTCTGCGTGTGATGCACAATCTACCGTGAAACCATTCAGACCATTACAGCCAGGTGTTTTCTGCTACAATTGTGGGCAGGATGGACATACAAGAAGAGAGTGTAAAGAGCCTGAGGATCTAAGAAAAGTTAATCAGAAACTGATTAAAGTAAACTCTGACAATACATCCCGCCCTCAGAGAAGCATATGGGACATTCACTCAGTCTGATACTCCAGAAGATGTGAATACGCATGGGACTGTATGGTTTACCCAGAGGAAGGCAATCATTTTGCATCCAGGAGAGGTGTTTATCGAATAAAGACATAGCTCCTGCGCTTATTTCCTGTCTTGAGTCATGTCCGGTAACAACAAGAACCAGAAAATTTGACCACATCACTTCCATCTTATCTACACTGCATTGGCTCCCAGTAAAAATTCTGCACTGAACATAAAATATTACCAATGAACTGTAAAGAACTGAATGTTCTCAAACCTCAGCACCTTAACTTTTCGTCTTTTATGATCTGCCATGCCTGCTTTGATCAAATGGTCGGTCTCTCCCTTTCTCTCTCTCTCTCTCGCTCTCTGTCAAACTACACGTTACATCTGATGCCTGTGATTCTGACTCCTTCTGCCCTCTGGACCTGCCTGGCCCATCCAGATAATGTACTTCTGTTTGAAGCCTCCTTTACCTGAGGATCACTCACTGCTGCGGAGGATTGCCTCACATAGATAGCCTAAAATTTGCTGCGAGATTGTTGTGAACAGTAACACATGGATCCCTAAATATGGCTGTGTATGGTCTCACTTGGATAGCCTAATGATTGCATGATTGAGAAAAAATCTCATTCATTATACGGTGGATAACTTTACTTGGATATAATGGACTTAAAGCTAAAACTCTAATGCACCGCTGATGCTCATACTGAAGTTCCTTTCAACACACTTAGCACTGTTCAGTTGTGGAAGTGTAATGACTCATAATTGCACTATACACTATCACCCAAAGAAGGATGGATTCGCATTTGATCTGGTTCATCCTCATGTTGGCCCAAGGAGATTTTCCTTGACACCTTGTGGCTTGCTTATTAGGGCTCTAAATCCATAACCAGATTTCTATAAAGATGCTTTGTGACAATATCCAATGTTAAAAGCTACATAAATAACATTTCATTTAATTCAACATAATGCAATAATTTAACCAGATTCTACTGTCACTAAGAATGAACAAAAACTGGTTGACAAGTCCATGTTGCAATGTTTGATTGAACTGCTTTCCTGTCCATGACAAATACACATATCCTGACTCACCTGTGGTGGATGAGATGTTAACATCAATGCTAATCTCGGGTATGCCTCCATTTTTGAGTGATGCCACACAGGTGTAGGTGCCAAAATCTGTGAACTTGAGGTCAATGATGTCCAGGTTAGTGGTTCCTGGTGCAACGTTAGGGTCAGTATGGGTGATGACCATACGCTCTGAGCTGCGAAGAGCTCGTCCATTCTTCAGCCAGTTGAATATTAGCTCCTCAGGTGGCGTGGCCTCCACCTGGCATGAGATCTTCACTTCTCGACCAATTTGGATGTTGTCATCATTGTGATATGGGTCAGGCGTAATCCAGAAACGGCCTTTCCTCATAGCTGGACAAGATGAGAGGGACAAAGAAAATTATATCATGTATGTTCCAGTTAGTATATTTAGTCAACATTTCCCTACACAACTTGACATCACGCCTAAAAAACACATACACAAAAAAAAACTAACCCTGGTTCATAAAAGCTGCCACTGAAAATTGCACTAAAATATACCATCTCACCACAAATAATGTGGGGAAAATAAACGAAGACACCATCAGGACAGGAACTTTGAGAACATAATTGCAATATTTTTGTCACGTAACAGGAATCGAGGCGGATGCAGATCAAAATCTTTATTAAAGAAATCAAAAACAAACAGTGCGCAGACAACACAGTCTTCACAGGAAAATGGGAATCGTGAATCAAAGCAAGGAAACAGAAGACCGCTTAGCCTGTTTCGTGCACTCACTACATAAACAAAAACACATGGGACGCCTGATACAAACTATACAACCTATAGTACTGAGCAAAGTGCTCAGTAACCGAGGGGTTTAAATAGTGAACATAATCAAACTAAGGCATCGACACCTGGGGCAAATTAAAGTCACACTTAACTAAACTAAATGTTCAAGGAGGAAGGAGCAAACTAAAAGTCACGTGACCGATTCGCTTCCCGCAGATACGTCTCTTGGCAGCCGCGCCGAAGTGCCCTCTGCTTGGTGGTGTAACAATTTTATTTAAACATGTGTAACCGTGCTATCCTCTAAATATGAGCTAACACTGTGCAAGGTTCGTAAGGAGCTAAATGCTTGAAACTGTACCCATACAAGGAAGGATGATACCAGGTAAATTGTAACAAATATAAACAGTTGAAAACAATTATACACATACAAGAAAAATATGGGCACTTTAAAGTAAATGAGTCTTTTGCTCTCGTCCCCTTTTGGGGTCGATAAGGTCTAATTTTGTGATCACGTGCTGGATTAATCAATCTACTGTCAGTAGTTATCTATCAAAGTGTGTTCTCTATCAAGTTTCCTGTTTAAGAGGAAGGTTGGCACTTTTTGGTGAAAGGTGGGTACCGGTTCTGTGGCAGTTCCCTGGTTAAGAGGAAGGTTTGCACTTTTGGGTGAAGTGTGTGTGTGTACCAGCTCAGGCGGCTGATACTATCCTACCACCAAGGGAAACGCTCGCTGAGTTGGTCAATGTCTCTTCAAGATCACACTGGGAGGCTCGCCATCAATAGAAAAGGATCTTCCAAGTAGTTCTTTCTTCGTTCATCAGACTTCAAGTGGTTCTCACTCTGTTCATCAGACTTCAAGTAGTTCTTTGAACTTCGCTCTATCCAGAGGCTTCACTCTGTCCATAAGACTTGAGGTAGTTTTTGGAACTTTGCTCTGTCCATAAAACTTGAGGTAGTTCTTGGAACTTTGCTCTGTCCATAGACTTGAGGTAGTTCTTGGAACCTGAGCTGTTTTATTTTTGCAAACAGGTTACATCTTTTTAGAATGATATTCTATGTATCTATATGTTGTACAACAATTATACCAAAGCATAACAATCATGTAACATTAAGCATCACATACTTTATAACATAACTTTATAGGGCGGCTGTGGCTCAGTCGGTAGAGTGGGTTGTCCACTAATCCACTAATCGTGGGGTTGGCGGTTCGAATCCCGGCCCGGGTGATCCCATCCCGAAGTGTCCTTGGGCAAGACACTGAACCCTAAGTTGCCCCCGATGGCAAGCTAGCACCTTGCATGCAGCTCTGCTACCATTGGTGTGTGAGTGTGTCTCATTTGTAAGTCGCTTTGGATAAAAGCGTCTGCTAAATGAATAAATGTTAAATGTTAAATGTTAAATGTTATAACACTCAATAATTGCATATTTAGGCCTATTTCACACTTCAGTTCAACATCAAATCTCAATTCAATATCTAGATATATCTACAGTAATCAGCATATAACATGTATAATCTTGTACTATTTTCAATAACAGCTGATGATAAATCAACCAGAATTGCATCAGGCTACTCTTATCCTGTATTAGGAAATGCAGGCAGTACAGGCTCACTTGAGTTATAACACATACTGTAGCTGAAATGCTAAAACTCTTAATTAGAGTACCCTTAACATAACAAAATGTTTACTCTACCCACAGCAGAATTTAAACATTAAGGTTTCACAATTTTACACACAACATTAAAGTAAAATCATCATAGAAAACCATATCGTATATTTTTTATAACTTTCCCTCCAATATGAATGTTATATAATTCACTTAAATATCCCCTAAACAAAGTAATGCGCAAGGGTAGCGTTGTTCAGTAACTTAAATATCAGATTATTATTTCAGTTGTTATTTGGAATTAAATGCTGTGTCACTGTTAGCAATTAATTGCTAGTCGTGAGCATCCCTTAACTCTTAATACACACCGTTAGCATATTAGCATCATGAGGTTTACTAGCTCAGTGGTTTTCAAAGTGGGGGCCGCGGCCCAGGGGGCTCCAGGGGGGCCTCAACAATTTGGTGTGAAAAATAAATTCTCGCTCTCAGAAAACCACACATACACACACACACACACACACACACACACAATATCAATTCCTAATGTAATGTAATTAAATATGTAAGATGTAATTATTAGTAAAAAGGGGGATATATTCAGAAGTCTGTATTTTTATGTTTTTTAAAGACATCTTGCAAAAGGGGGCCTCGGACAAATGTTAATGCCATTTGGGGGTCTTGCCCTGGAAAAGTTTGGGAACCACTGACAAAGCTTACCGAGACGAAGCTTACCGAGACAAATAGAGGTGAAAACCGATATTTTTCCAACACCCTGTTGCTCCTCTTTATTTTAGCTTCTGTGGTGTTGCTTTAGCTTGCTAATATGCTCATTTCTATCACTTTGTTCACTTTAATTCTATAATTTTCTTCTCTTTTCTCTATTCGCCAAAATCAGGTGCATCTCCTCTATCTTTCTCACACACAAACGCACGCGGTCTCACAGGATGACGAAATTGCTCCTGTCACTCCTGATTGGCTGATTTTTCTAAAGGGATAACACATGTTCAGCTGGAGGCGGGACTATCACTCCTGATTGGCTGATTTTCCTAAAGCTATTTAAATACAAGTTTAAGTTATTGGAACCCTGTATTGTCACTGGGTTACACATACATATGCTGCAATTAAACGTTTATGTTAACACAAAACTCACCAAATTAAGTGTAGACCATACAGAATAAAAAATAATTAATTAGTTCACACATGTTACCGGTGAGACAAAGCAATGTGCTATAGTGTGCTCATTTTCCTACACGACTGCAATCCTGCTCTATCTTAACAAGATTCACAATTAAAGCCAATTTCCATCCATCCATCCATCAGGGTCACGGGGAAGCCTGGAGCCTATCCCAGGAAGCATCAAGCACAAGGTGGGGTACACCCGGTTTGGAGCAGCTGCTGGTCAGTTTGGCGATGACAGTAGAGGTGCTACTGTGTTGAAACAGCACATATCTAATTGAATGGTGTATGAGCAACTTACCACACTCTCCTCCTCAATAGAACTTAACACATCCTACTCCAACTCTCTTGAAAAACACCTATTCACCAACAGACACTAAATCATGTCAAGGAAATAGTCTCTGCTTTTGCTCTTTTATACAATTTATCTCAAAGGCGGGGTACACCCTGGACAGAGTGCTAATCCATTGCAGGGCACAATCACATACACATTCACACACCTATTCATACACTACGGACACTTTGGACATGCCAATCAGCCTACTATGCATGTCTTTGGACTGGGGAGGAAACCAGAGTACCCCGAGGAAACCGCACAACACGGGGAGAACATGCCAACTCCGTATACACAGAGCCACAGTAGGAATCGAACCCCCGACCCTGGAGGTGTGAGGCAAACGTGCTATCCACTAAGACACCGTGCGCTGGAATGTATATGTAAGCTGTAAAATCTAATGAATGTGTGCGGCCTAGACCACCCAACGACAGCACACACATCCTGGAAGGAAAATGTTTTGGACAAAGCCTTCGAGGGGGTGACCCCCTAGTTGAACACACCTCAAAAGCGATGGAGATAGCTTCCACCATTCAATTAGATATGTGCTTTTTCAACACAGCAGCACCTCTACTGTCATCGCCAAAGCTGACCAGCAGCTGCTCTGACTTACGGCCCTGGCCGGAGCGGTGGCCGTAAGTATAGGGAGCACTTACTGGACACAGTCGGTGCAATTCACCCATAATCGGTGCTATCACCCATAATTCCATACTCCCAAGTGCCTCAGGTAACATTTAAACCATAGCAACTTGAAGAGCCTGGAATGACAAATTGGCCCAAACAGAAACAAATAATGAGGAAAGGGGCAAATTTGATTCAACCACAGAACCCCTTCCCTATGTATAGGCCTACTCCTATAGCTAATGTACAATATAGAATGACGCATGCAGGTAAACCGGTTGAAGCTATAAACCTAGCACAGGAAGATAAGTGGGAAAAAGAGGAGGTTCCATGGTTAACAAAAGGAGCCATTTACACTGCTTTAAATGCAGGAAACTCATTCCAAATATTACAGGATCCCTCAATAAACAGAAACACCAGAATTAATTTATCAGCCGCTAAAGCTGACTACGGGCAAAATGCTGTAGTCGCATTAGCCCAGCAGGTGGTGCCACTAGACCACTATCAGCATTACTATAATAAACCAAATGCTAGAACAGAGTGGGATACTGGTCTAAGACCAAACCCAAAGACAGGGACTTGGAAAAATCCAAATCCTCCTCAAAGGGCCCCAAGGATACCTCTAGTCTCAACTCCGAAGCCACAACCAGATTTTTATGAGGGAGTACATAGACAGGGGTTACTATCCGATGAGGAATATTACAGATGAGGAAGATGAAGCTATAGATCAGGCGATAGAATAGGCCCATAGGCTGAGAATTAGTACTAAAAAATCAAAACCAGCTCGAATCGGGGCTACTAGAACAGTAGTAAGTCAGGAAGAGGAGCAGGAGGAATCAGGAATTGATAGAGAAGAAGACAAGGGAGCTAGAAGTCTGTGAAAATTAATGACAGAAGACCAATGGATGAAGAAATGTGAATAACTTAAGAATGATCCAAAGCACTCTCTCCTAGTACAGGCTAGAAAAATTTTCGAGGATGGAAAACATGCAAAAATCCCAGAAAAATTACTAGAACAGTTTATCCAATTAAGAATAAACTGCAGATTCACCAGGGACATTTTAGAAATCCATAGGACTATAATACCTGAGGATGAGGAATAAAAGAGGCAGAAGGAGTTAGTCCACTCTATCAAAACGCTAGGAATGTTTGTAACAGCCAAAGGATTAACAGAGAAGGAAGAAAATACCTGGGATATTCTTAAAGCCCTGCAAAAAGCTATAAATCATCATGAAATTTTATCAGATCATTGCATGAGATATGACAGAAATACTGATTTATTAAGAGAAAGACAAAACAAATTTTGGGAAAAGGAAAGCCCCAGTGAAGGGCAGCTGTGCAACACAAATATATAAAACCAGAGGGGGGTTTACAACCCCACGCTCAGGGTTGGGAAGAGAGGGGCCATAGTCCCTTTAACCAAAGGCGTAGAGAGAAACTGGAAGATAGATGTTTAATGGATTCAAAAAGGTCTATAATAGGCCTCCACAACAACAATCCCAACAGACACCACTACAATATAAGCAGACAGGGGGAGGGGGAACACAGGGCAGAAAGCAACTACAAAGTAGACCCTCTAACTGGATTCCCAAAGAAGCATGGGATAAACTTACACCCGAGCAGAGAATGCAACAAAAAAAAAAGACAGTGATAAACCTCCGAATTGTCCGAGCAAAAGAGTAGGGATGGTTAGACAAGAAACCCAAGGGCTGCAAAAGAGATTGATCAAACCATAGATGAACTAACTGAATTAGGTATCCTAAGAAAACTCTACAGAAATGAGTCAGCACCTACTAACACTCCAATACAAGCAGTAGCAAAACCAGATGGAATGTGGAGATTAGTTATGAATTAAAAAGCACTAAATAAGGTTACAAAACCAAATAATAGATATCTAATAAATAATAATTCATAGTACTCAAAAAGGGAAGTACCTGAATATAGACTTAGCAAATGGATTTTGGTCAGTACCTATAGATAAAGAAATTCAGGGAAAGACAGCGTTCACTCACAAGCAAAGTCAATATGAGTACACAGTACTTCCTCAAGGACTTTGTAACTCACACCTGTGTTCCAAGGATGTATGTTAGAAATATTGGCAGGACTGCCAGTAACCGTGTACATAGATTACATCCTATTAATTAGATCAAGTGCTAGATAGGCTAACTAAAGGAGGGCTAAAACCTAGCCTTAAGAAAATAGAAGCCTTATGTGAGTGTAAATTTTGTAGGTTTTGAGTTGACAGGAGCAACCAAGGGCATTTCAAAAACTATGAAGGAAACCCTGCAAAATCTAAAAACAAAACAGATGAGTAGTAAGAGAGATGTACAGAGCTTAATGGGTTTGTTAGGATTCTGTAGATGCCTTATTGAAAATTTTGCAAAAATGGCCTAACCAATATTCAACACTACTCGTGGAGATGTAAAGGATTTTGCCTGGACAGACCGAGCTGAATAAGCTAGGCAGGAATTAATTCACAAAGTCTTAACTTCAGGGAAACTACTCCGTAGAGATCTGGAGAGGGACCTAGAGGTTGAATTAATAGGTGAACATGGTAGCCTAACCATAGTGTGTAGGAATAAAAGAGATAAAATCCCCATTTGTTTCCTTACAGATTCTAAAATTAGAGTCAGGATCAGCCGGAGAAATCTTAGCAGGAAGAGGCTAATACCACTCAAGGCTCTAGCTAAAGACAAAAAGATTTATCTTGTATCTCCCATAGGAGAAATGAATAGGTACAGGAAAAACCTAGTAAAATTACAGGGAAAAATCCATGCCTATAGATGGGATAGTTGGATGATGATTTTGGAGGACCAACAATTTGTGTTTCAGAGACCTACTACTCCAAGGAAAGAGAAGTTTCCTGAAGTAAGTAAGTCTCAGAGCAAGCTACCTAGGTTTTATATAGATGGTAGTCACAGAGAAGGAGTTACTAGTTGGGGTTAGATTTTAACACAAAACAAAAGAGAAATAACTAAAGATAAAGGAAACATGGAGGGTTTGGCACAAGCAGGTGAGATAAGAGCAATTCTGAAAGCACTAGAGAACGCTAATAAATAAGGAATCACAGAATGTGTGATCATAACTGACTCATATTATGGTTACAAAGGTATGACAGAAGACTTAGGCACTTGGGCACAAAATGGGTTATTTAATGCAAGAAAGAAACCACTATCACAGTCAGAGGACTGGGAGAAAATAAATTCCCTCGGACAAAACATCAAAGCATTCTGTTATCATCAAGTGAGCCCCACACAACAGATAACGGACACAGCAGAAGGAAAATGCATAGATGATAGGTTTTTATACCACGTAAATGCAGTCACGAAAGTGGATGCAAAAAGAACGCTTCAAACTTTGCACGATCAACTAAAACACCCAAGTATGAAGGTAATCAAGCACGAGTGTAATAAGCTAGGCTTAAATATACCCAACATAGTGAAGATATATAATGGTATAAAACTCAAATGTACTGAATGCCGAAAAACAGTAACTAATAGAAAGACGCAACAGTCTGAATTACAACATGAATTTGAAGGTCAACAGAACAGTATTGATTTTGCAGGACCAATAAGAAAACAAACCAAAGCAAAGAATGTATACTTTCTGGTAATAATAGATAACCATACAAAATGGACAGTGGTAAAACCCTGTAGGCAAGCAACAGAGGACGTAGTAATATCGGGATTAGAGGAATGGATTTTACACCATCCTAGGCCCATGAGCATACGAACGGGCAATGCCCCAAATATCAGTGGTAATAAAATTCAAAAGTGGTGCCGGGGGAAAGGAATTGAAATGGTACACTCAGTGCCATACCGACCTGAAACCAACGGAATAGCAGAGAGAGCTATTACCAGGGAGGTAAAAGAGTAGTTTGTGAGGAATGAGAAACTAGGGGACTGGGACAAATGAATCCCTGAATGCTTATACTTTCTCAATCCACAGATATACCTGAGACTTAGGACACTAGAAAAGGGTGATATCAGCAAGTATCTGTCAAAGGTAGGCGATACAGTATTCCTAACTAGACGTCATAACCCGAAAGGAAGTAGGTTCAAAAGGGTGTTAGGAACAGAGGATCAGGTTAAAGAAATAACTATCAAAGTAACAGACTACAATCCACAAGAGATTTAATATGGAAAGTAGACAAGACCTTAACAAGTTTGAATGGAACTGAGATGACTGGAACCTACCTGAATATCAGATAGGTAGTATTGTGGTCTGTGGACCATGTAGCGTGAAATACCCGAAAACAATGATATTTGAACAAGAAGTTAACATAAAATGTGACTGTCTGAAATGTTCATACTATGCGTCCAACTACGGAGAGCTAGGTAAGACCTGCCTCTGTAATTGGGGTGAATGGCAAGTAAAGAAGAAGTGTCAGAGTTGTGAAATATTAGAAGGAAAGGGTATTCTTGTAACGGTAACACTAAAGCAAGTAGCAAACACTAGACCCTGTGGGAACCTGAGGGAAAATATTGACCTCTTTCGTCAAACACCCATCAAATGGGTACTCACACGAAAAATTAGCCTTGTTTCAGAACTGGCTAGAAGGTCATGTTGATCACGTTGGAGAAGAAGGCAAAACAGAAGAAGGCAAAACAGGTAAGAATAGCCTAGCACATGTGAACAGTATTTCGGAACTCAGAATGTGGCAGAAGGTTTTATGCAATAGTGTGAAACAGACAGAATCCTGCAGGATAAAGAGGAACAAAGAGAGAGGAGAAAACACAGGATGTTTAAAGATTAAGAAAGGAGAAGACTGGAAGTTAACTACCTGGGAGACTCTGGTTATCTGTGAAGCCATGAATCTTGAATGGCAAGGATCAGATATAAGAAGCCCCTGCACAAGGGGAGATAAGAGTAATGAAGCAATGGAAATAGTAACAGGCCTTAGCCATCATAAAAGAGATTCAGAGTGATGCCTGAAAGTGCACAGGACATCATCCTGTTAAATGGCAGGCCCAAATTTAGAGTAAAAAGCTCAAATTGAGAAATTATAAGCACGGTTCTTCTAGTTGAAGGATTAAAAATGTTAAAAGAAGCAGAAGAACAAGAGCTAACCTGTCATATTAGGTTTAAAGCTACAATAGGAAGGTGCTCTCATGCTGACTATGAATGGCTAGAAGTGATTACATGTAATCTAGCATTCAGAGAATTACCAAAAATGAAAAAATTGAAAAAGGGATTGTTTGGAATTAGAAAATGGAATGGGCTACTGAAATCATCAATCTCTGCAATGTAACAAGGGGTTAGGGGAAACGAGTAACCCTTCCCCTTCCCAGAATTTTATTTTTCAGATGACCCACAGAAGATTAAGAAGAAACTCATCTAAAGACAGTTTAATACGCCTGGAGAAGGAAGCAGCCAGAAGGGGCACACAGGCCTCTAGATGGGGAGTACTGATAGTAGTGGTAACCACACTGATAACAAGTGAATTTATTATGACATATGAAGAGATCAGACATAGCAATACCACACATATAGAATTAAAACAAATCCACATAATACCATGTATAAACATTAGAAATATAACTATTGTAAATTTAACTTTCACCGTGGAAAACCAGAAATAAGTCATTAGAGAACAGTGGCCAGCTGTAGATTGGGAAGTATTGGAAAACTGCACGAACTAAGGAATTTCTGATGAAAACTATATAGGGAATTGGAGTAAATACATTACACCTAAGGGTTTAGAAATTTGTGAAAACAATATCCAAGAATTTTCACGTTTGAAAGGAATAAGTAGGCTAAATAATACGCATTGGAGGATAACTAAAAAGGAGAGTAACCATTCAAGCACGGTGACTACTAAAACTTGGAAAATTACAATCAAAATTTGGAATCAAATCATTAAAGAAACCTTTAAAGAAGAAATATATGACTGTGGGTTATATACCATACAGGAATGGGAACCAGAGCCTCAAAATACTGACTATACCCTGATCCAAATTGAAGAACCCGAGGTTAAAGTAAAAATACAAAATAAAAGTAGGAATAGAGTAAAGAGAACTACATATTCAGAAAAAAATCCCTGAGTGTTTTATGAATGAAACAAAATATAACGCTAAGGTTCAAATAGGACCTATCAGGTGTCCTTGTGTACAGTGCCTTGCGAAAGTATTCAGCCCCCTTGAACTGTTCGACCTTTTGCCACATTTCAGGCCTCAAACATAAAGATAAAAACTGTAATTTTTTGTGAAGAATCAACAACAGGTGGGACACAATCATGAAGTGGAACGAAATTTATTGGATATTTCAA
>JAFFST010045226.1:46092-61946 GCA_022414735.1 Noturus placidus
CCAGAGCACCTTCTTCCACATGTTTGGTGTGTCTCCCAGGTGGCTTGTGGCAAACTTTAAACGACACTTTTTATATCTTTGAGAAATGGCTTTCTTCCATAAATGCCAGATTTGTGCAGTATACGACTGATTGTTGTCCTATGGACAGAGTCTCCCACCTCAGCTGTAGATCTCTGCAGGTCATCCAGAGTGATCATGGGCCTCTTGGCTGCATCTCTGATCAGTCTTCTCCTTGTATGAGCTGAAAGTTTAGAGGGACGGCCGGGTCTTGGTAGATTTGCAGTGGTCTGATACTCCTTCCATTTCAATATTATCGCTTGCACAGTGCTCCTTGGGATGTTTGAAGCTTGGGAAATCTTTCTGTATCCAAATCCTGCTTTAAACTTCTTCAGTATCTCGGACCTGCCTGGTGTGTTCCTTGTTCTTCATGATGCTCTCTGTGCTTTAAACGGACCTCTGAGAGTATCACAGAGCAGGTGCATATCACATCTATAGACATTTCTGTTGAATGAATGATTGAAAACTTTGAACTTTACTAATAGGCACTGTTTCAAAGATGATCAAATGTTTGCTAGTCCACATATGTCAAAAAAGCCAACAATTTATAAAAGCCAATGTGATGGAAATGATAAATTTTTACTTTGCAATAGTTCTGTTCACTCAGTTCATGTTCATCAGTGAATAATGCCGTTTGAGATCATGTCGTGGAGATACAGTATATCACAAAAGTGAGCACACCCCTCACAATTTTTGTAATTATTTGATTATAACTTTTCATGTGACAACACTGAAGAAATTACACTTTGCTACAATGTAAAGTAGTGAGTGTACAGCTTGTGTATCACTGTAAATTTGCTGTCCCTCAAAATAACTCAACAGACAGCCATTAATGTCTAAACCGCTGGAAACAAAAGTGAGTACACCCCTAAGTGAAAATGTCCAAATTGGGCCTAAAGTGTCAATATTTTGTGTAGCCACCATTATTTTCCAGCAATGCCTTAACCCTCTTGTGCATGGAGTTCACCAAAGCTTCACAGATTGTCACTGGAATCCTCTTCCACTCCTCCATGACGATATCATGGAACTGGTGGGTGGAAATGACCTTGTGCTCCTCCGTCCGTTTGAGGATGCTCAATAGGGTTTAGGTCTGGAGACATGCTTGGCCAGTCCATCACCTTCACCTACTTTAGCAAGGCAGTGGTCATCTTGGAGGTGTGTTTGGGGTCATTATCATGCTGGAATTTGGCCCTGTGGCCCAGTCTCCAAAGGGAGGGGATCATGCTCTGCTTCCCTCAATGAACTGTGTAGCTCCCCAGAGCCAGCAGCACTCATGCAGCACCAGACAATGACACTCCCACCACCATGCTTGACTGTAGGCAAGACACACTTGTCTTTGTACTCCTCACCTGGTTGCTTGACACTATCTGAAGTTTATCTTGGTCTAAATCAGACCACAGGACATGGTTCCAGTAATCAATGTCCTTACTCTGCTTCCGCAAACTGTTTGAGGTGTTCCAGGCACATCCATTTGGGAGGAGACCTCGGGGAAGACCCAGGAATAGGTGGAAAGACTATATTTCCACACTGACCTGGGAACGCATCGGGCTCCCCCAGTCAGAGCTAGTTAATGTGGCTCAGGAAAAGGAAGTTTGGGGCCCCTTGCTGGAGCTGCTACCCCTGCGACCCGATTACGGATAAGCAGTTGATGATGGATGGATGGATGGATAGATGAACATTTTTAAAAAGAGAGAAAAATAAGGGAAAGATGATTATTATGTACCATCTACCTCTCCTCAATCCACTTCCAGGTGACATGTATCAAGAGACTCTAGACTCCAGGTCCTATCAGCCACTCTGTGGAATTCATGTCACATGATCACTTGCACCTGATTCTGGTTCTGGGTAACGAGCACATGGGTGTATATATAGCCATTGTCTGCATTGTCTTTGTCTTTCGTTGTCTTAGACGTCTTTCTATAGGTCACATTGCTTTGTTCCATGCCACGGTGTTTTGTTACTTCATGCCAAGTAGTCTTCGTGTATTTGTTTTGCTGTTTGTTTGTTTAAATAAATGTTAAATAATCTGTGCCTGCATCCATCTCAACGTAAAAAAGTGACAGAATGAAAGACCTTCTCATGGATGCAGCGGATTTTTTTCAGATTCCAAGAAGCCATGTACAAATGGGAGCCTTCCAACCAGGCTGGAACCATCTCCCACCCTCCCTCCCCTCTTTCTCACAATGAGCCGCCCGTGTTTGATTGGGACTACTTGCCACGCCGACGGGACGTTCAGCCTGCCCGCTCATTTGCGGATGTTCAGTTCATGTTTAGTTGAGGACGTCGCTCTGCCTTCCTGCTCGGCCGAGGATGTCGCTCTGCCTTCCTGCTCGGCCGAGGACGTCGCTCTGCCTTCCTGGTCGGCTGAGGTCGTCGCTCTGCCCTCCTGCTCGGCTGCAGTCCTCGTGCTGCCCTACTGCTCGGCTGCGGTCGTCGCGCTGCCCTCCTGCTCGGTCTGCGGTCGTCGCGCTGCCCTCCTGCTCGGTCTGCGGTCGTCGCTCTGCCCTCCTGCTCGGCTGTGGTCATCGCTCTGCCCTCCTGCTCGGCTGAGGTCGTCGCTCTGCCTTCCTGCGCGCCATGTGTCACTCCCCCTTCCTGCTCCACGGAGGACATCGTTCCCCCCTCCTGCTTCATGGAGAGCTTTGTTCCTCCCTTTGGCTTCGCGGAAGCGTGGAAGCCGCTGTATCTCCTGGTTCTTCTGGGGACGTTTTGCCCAAAGGGCCTGGACCGCCGGACAGAGGGGGTGCGTAGCGTCCTTGGGGGGTTCTATCATGTATCAAGAGACTCTGGACTCCAGTTCCCATGAGTGGAATTCATGTCACATGATCACTTGCACCTGATTCTGGTTCTGAGTAACGAGCACACAGGTGTATATATAGCCATTGTCTGCATTATGTCTTTGTCTTTTGTTGTCTTAGACTTCTGTCTATATGTCACGTTGTTTTGTTCCATGCCACGGTGTTTTGTTCCTTTATGCCAAGTAGTCTTTGTGTATTTTGTTTTGTTGTTTGTTTAAATAAATGTTAAATAATCTGCGCCTGCATCCGTCTCAACTTCCAAACGTGACACCAGGGTGCGTACATAATTGAAGTAGGTAATAAATTGTTGCCATTTGCCCAAAAATGAGTCACCCCTGCCTCTGATGTCATACTTGATTTTTTTCAAGTTTTACAAAGAAGATTAAATCTTTAAGCCAGACTGATGTAGAGGGGGGTTTCGGAGAAGTCCAAGACAGCAATATTCTGCGAGTGAGTAACAATGCAAAAGCCACAACACTAGCTTGTTTATGGTTCAGAGGCTGACGCTGAGATGGAACACCAAAGATGGCAATTAAAGAGCAGACATCCAATTTGATTTTAAGAATGTCTGACATAGTTTCGAAGTTCCAAAAGTTCTGCAGTTTGGGACAGAGTGCAAACATATGACTCAGGTTACAGGAACGTCAAGAACATGAGGATATATTTTAGACAGTTTACTCGTAGAGAGGTGAGCTCTATGGACCACTTTAAATTGTATGAATCAAAGTCTAGCACAGGACGTGTCTCAACATGTGACAGCAACAGTCTCTCTTTCGTTGTCGCTCTCAATGTCACTTACGTCTCGAGGCAAATTCGCCCTTGAGCATGTGCTGTCCTCTTCATCATGCAGTCCAGCCTTTCAAAACCCGTTGGTGATAGTAGATTTATTGACACTGCTCCACACTGTTAGGATCCACTGGCAGACTTAAGCAAAAGTTGCTCTTCGCATGCGGCCAGTTTTGGCAAATGATTTCTCGCCGCTAGTCATCCAAGCCTCCCACTCAACTTGGAGTACCACTTTAAATGCACGATTCACACTGATGTCGAGTGGTTGCAAATACTTCGTGTGTTTTTCATGATGAGGGTGTGTACATGAAGCGCAAAATGACTGATCTGAAGAATTTCGTGTGAGTGCATTTGATTTAATTCGAACAATTTCATTGGTCCACTGTGACCTATTTCATTGGTCCGATGTGACGAAGCTAAATGTTTTGGCGGCATGAAGCTCTTTAGCCCTAAAAATCCATAAATTAGCCGCATCATGGGTTAAGACATAGTGTTCAAAGTGTGTGAAAAAATTTGCGGCTTATAGTTCGGAAATTACGGTTGTTATTTAATTTATTTAAAATTTATTGTAAAAATGTTTTAATCAGATGGTATTCTATAGTTTCTGGTAGATATATTGGATAACTATATCTTAATAAGATAAGCAAAATCTTTTATTTCTGTATAAATGTGTTAATATATAAATAACTTTTTTGTCCTAATACATGGTCTAACCGATTTAAGGCAGTTGTGCATATGAATAATATAATGATACTTTATATTAATAATAATTAATAATAATGTTTGTAGATGTTTTAAAGCCTACCTGTGTGAAGAAAGGTTCATAGATCTCCACACCCTTGTCAGAACCTTGGGACAAAAATTCACGTCCACGTTTCCAGCTGTAACGCACTGGCGGGTTGGAGTTGGCAGCACACCGTAGGAAAACTGTTCTTTCATAGTAGAAATGTTCCTTAGCCTCTCCCACACTTTGGTGTACTGTCACCACTGGGTCATCCAGATCTATAGATAAAATTATGCATTCATTACAATTTGTTGACTCATATTGATCACAATGACCAAACAACAAAAGTCCTTTTAAAAAATTATTACAACCAAAACATTTTAGACATATCAGAAGTCACTAAAGTCATATGAATTACTATGTATATCCATCTTCAAGGATCAATCTCCCATAGCAGATTCTAATCAGACATCAATCCGGTTCAATATTTTTAACGTCACTTAGAGTAAAATTTTGCAAAAAGATTAAAAAAGATTAAAAAATAGAAATCTGGAAATTTACTCCTACTCCTTAGGACTAAGCTCAATGTACAAAATTTCTTCAGCCAAGTGACGTTAAAGTGTAAGTGATGTTAAATCTGTTAACACTGAAGCTCCTTAAAAGTAGGTCATAGGTGACCGATATAACGAGAATATCATATAAAAAAATTTCTACAATACATAATTGCGTATCATGATGAGTTTGTGAAGAAACAGACAGCAAAACAGTGTTGTCATATAACAGCAAAACAACAACTCCTTTCCCAGGAGGCACTGCTAACGAGAAACAGAGCCGCTGAGGACTACACTTCCCACACACACACACGCTTGCCTTCTCTGGAGTTCTAAGTACACACACCTACACCCAAACTCACGCACACTCACAACAAAGCATATAGGAGACTTCGGGCACATTATGACTTTGCAAAGTAAACATACAGTTGACTTGTTCTCTGCCATTCTCTAATCCTTAAAGTGACTTTGACCATCGTTTTTGCTCTCGACCACCATTCTCTGTCTTGCCTAGTTTTGTTTGTTTGCCTGATCGCCCGACCCCTGCCAACAGAGAACAAGTCACATTGACCACGGACTTTGCCTTACCCCTTTGGATTACAGACATTGATCTGCATATCTGTACTTGCTTCCGTCTCCACCTATGTAGCGTGACAGGTGTTACATTTTTTAAATTATGTATGTATCAT
Source organism: Noturus placidus (assembly GCA_022414735.1). NCBI lineage: Eukaryota > Metazoa > Chordata > Actinopteri > Siluriformes > Ictaluridae > Noturus > Noturus placidus. The sequence continues at coordinate 51,698 of JAFFST010045226.1, forward strand.
TAAAAAATCAAAACTGAAAAGGTGAAAGATTTGTCTGTGTGTGTGTGTGTGTGTGTGTGTGTGTGTGTGTGTGTGTGTGTGTGTGTGTGTGTGTGTGTGTGTCAACCCGCTGTCACTGTACCTCAGTCAGCCCCAGATAACATTTCTTTGGGTTGGCCATCAGCTTGGCCTTCTGAAGCTCTCCCAGGACCTCCCCAAGGTTAAATAAATGGTCTGCCTATGTGGAGGAATGAATGATGACGTTGTCCAGGTATGCTGGTTAACCTGGTTGAGGTTATGCTGTCTCATGCTGTCATCAAGCTTTGGCACAACCAAAATGGAGCTAGACCCGGTTTGGCGGATTCTTCGATGATTCCATCTCGGACCAGATGCATCATCACAGGTGTGGAGGAAAACAGTAAAATGATCCAACAACTCCACCAGCTCTTGGCTTTGTGTGGGGGTAAGGTTTTCTAATCGGTGGACCAAGTTACGTTCAATGGAGCTGGCACAATCCATTATTGTAGCAGGGTTATGTGATATGTTTGTACATATGTTGTCGGGCTGTCACAGGAAGTAGTTGACTAGGCTCTCTTGATGACTGTATACGGGCCTTGTCAGCATGCCAGGAATTTACAGGTGTTGGGGAGCAGGAGGAGCACCTGATTGCCTGGCTAGAACTCCTATAGTTGTGGTCAGTTATAAGCTTTTTTTTATCTCGTTGAGTGGCAACCATATGTTCTCTGACGATGTGATGACTCAAAATGAATTTTATCTTCCTTCTTTCTAAAAATGCAGGCTATCCTCCATGTCACACACACAACTACACAGGAAATAGTGGACCACTTGAATCAGATCTCCTCCTTATCTCAGCCATTGTTTAAGGAGGCACTTGTTTAAATGCTGACATATTGCAGAGAAATGGTCAAAAAATTGCAAAACCTTCACTGGATGAAGTTGTCATGAAGTGCTATTGGATGAAGTGCTGTCATGGACTCTAATGTTCTATTTACTGCTGCTTCTACAGGTGCAGAGTCTTTGTCAAAGGACAGAAACAGAAATTGGACAGAAACTATCCATGTGTAATGCCAATAAAGTATCAGTTGGAGCAACCTGGACATACCATCATGTATGTTCCCATCCTTCAAATGATTCATGAGTTGTTTAAATGACTCTACAAAGTCACTAATCCATAGGCAGCCAGATTGTCAGCAGAAACACAAAAGATTGTGCCTTTGATATTGCAACCAACTCTTTCAATAAAGACAACATCCTGTTTAAGATGAACCAAAGTACATGTGCATTTGATACTTGTTAATGTAAGACATTTACATTTTATAGTTTTAAAAGGTTTGCACAGTTTTTGGCATTATTGTAATCAAAGTTGCTCTCTATTGCAATATTCAGGTTTTAGCCAGATAGTCAAAAGTGCACATTGCCTTTACATTTTATGTAATTTTTTAATGATTAACTATTTTTCAATCTTTTAAATATTAACATTGCAGTGTTAAATGAGAGAGGGCAAGAAAATACTGTTCAATAGAAGACTTTACTCAAGCTGTTTATGATAGTTGGACTCAATGTATTTTAGGCAGTTGCCACAAAGTTTTTAAGTTTTGATTCACATGATTTTGAGTTTAATAAGTCAAAATGTTTGACTTATGTGTAAGTTTAAAAAATTACAAAACAGAATAATAACTATTCAGTTTAGTTAACATAAAAGTGCATCTTTGTGTAAGTTTTTTTTTAAGTTAGCATTTTAGTGCTCGAGCTGCCAGTTTCGCTGTGAGCTCCAGCGCTTGCGCAAGGGAAAATCCTGACACTAGCATGATGCTAAATGGCACTATAGAGGTTGTCGGAGACATTAAACATCATCACGCTGAACAGGAAAAAAAATTTGCAGATAAACTCAGGGCTCTACAGTGCGACCATTTCACTCGTGTTTGCGACCGTGAATAAATATTTATTTTCACCGGTGCGAGTGACCCGTTCAGAGTTGTATAATACAATCGGAATAAAAACTACAGGAAGTCCAAAATGCATCTACACCATGCAACAGTACTTTCACACTGCTTTTCATCACCTCACTCAATCGAACAAGTGTGGAAATACTGCAGAGAAGCCAGTATGATGACAAGAGTAACACTGAACATCATCTGCTTCTCTCAACTTCCCAATCTCACAAACCGCCATCTTTTATTGATCCCGCAAAATGACCTGAAACTGCACCTGCTCGTGTCGACACCGCGCCTTCATGCAGAGTAAATTCATAATAATGCTAACACTACAAGGTGGGTTTCATTCAAACTTCTTTATGATTTGTGAGGAATAATTTAATAATCAATATTAGCAACTGTGCAGAAGGAGTACGCTGCTGTTCTCCTTCAGGCTCTTCACTAACTCAAATACATAGTGTAGTCATGTCATTTAAACTTAAGGTTGCCAGACATCATCAGAAAAGTCAACTCCAGTTTCCATGTTTTGATTTAGACCCCCAAAAAACAGTATTATCAGCAGACATACTGAGGAACCGATCTAAAAGGAACAACTGATAAACAAACAAACAAACAAACAAACAAACAAACAGAAAACTAATAAAATGTAAAGACAGAAAATGTGCTTAGTTATAAATAAATCATTTAATATATAAAAAAGATATTATAATAACTTCATAAAATATAAATAAAATGAGAAATGAAATAATGTTTAATTACTATGGGTTGCATTTAATATCAATTTGGCATTAAGATAAGTTTGCTATATCCTTATAAAGCTATTAGCCTTTTTCCTAATATGGATCATGTTTGTGTTAATCTACTTTTAGTTAGGACTCTTTATTGTTTAAGATATTTAAAAATAAATATTTTATGCTTGTTTATTTATCAAATAACCAACAGTATTTCTCATTGCTATTTTTTAAATTCAGTTAACAGTGACCATGAGCTGACATTTTTTTTTTTTTTACATTTTCTCATTGCTATTATTTCATTTCAGTTAACAGTGACCATAAACTTACATTTAACTCTTTATGATAGATGTCCTGATTAAAGCTTTAACAAAAAAAAGATTGGTATCTAGATCAGTTTCGGTTGTAAAAATCCTGATTGGTGCATAACTACAAACCAGTCACTCAGTGTCCCCTCATAGAAGAAATCACCCCACACACACACACACAACACCCTTGGATATTAAAGGTGAGCCAGCTTCCTCTGTAAGAGAAATACTAGATTCTACACATTGAGGTGGTTAACTTCAGTATCTTATTAACTGGGATGCAGCCCTGAGGAAAGGTGCTTGTTGCCCTCAATGTACTCGACCCACTACTGTTTCAGAACATCCATGCATGCCACCCAAAATGCCTTGACCGTATTGCAAGACATTGTTCCATTGTTTGTTTTTCTGATTTTTACTTAATTTTTTTATCTTGCCTGCCCATGTTTATTCTTTTTGCATATCGCCTGACCCTTGCCTGTTCACTGACCACGTTTTTGGATTACGTCTTTGTACTGTACGTTTGCCTAGATAATTAAAGTTTTTGAGTACCTACACTTGCATCATAAGCTGCTTCGCGACATATATATACTCTCTATATATCTCATCTAGCTTAAAGATATAGTAAGTGAAAGAAAAATAATATTTAAAGAAATATTGTTATGACCCAGTCTAGGGTTAGGTCGCACAGCGTAAATAAAGGCACAGGGTAATGTAAGGTCATGAATTCAAGGTGGAAACAGATGCAAACGCAGATTTAAAGTTTAATAAAAGTCAAACCAAAACACCAGAAGACACTATGAACATATGACAATGAAAACAATACATACTAGACCAGAGAGCATAACATGGCAACAGAAGACAATTAAAGCAAGACAAAGAGTGCAATGCAAACTGTGAATATATACACACTCACAAGTGCTTGTTAACATGAATGAGAATCAGGTGGTCATGTGATGCAGAGGTGCAGTGGCTTTACCTCATCTAAAAAAAACTGTATGTAAAATGTACAGTAATTTTTTATTTATTTTTTTTATTTTCAATGGATATGTACACAAAAGTAAGTATATTTTATACAATCTGTTTTCTTTTTTAAAAATGAGTATGTACAGTAGGGTGATAACAAATATTTAGAACAAAGAAAGGGTGTTTGTAAAGACTAAGCACGTTTGTATTTGAACATACAGTTATAAGCATATAATAAGTGCTAATAGTTATCCTTGGAAGTGAATGTGTATGAAATTGTATGCTCTCCAAATAAATTCTCAATACCAATAACTGTCCTAAAAAAAAAAAAAAAAAAAAAAAAAAAAAGAGGTGCAGTGGCTGCTGGGAACTGAAGTGAATAGTATGTGGTGTTTGGAGTAAACAGGAATGAGACACAGGAGTAGACACAGAGGGTGATGTGTATACACACATACACACACACACACACACACACACACACACATATATATATATATATATATATATATATATATATATATATATATATATATAGTGGTATTTACAAGGTATACACACGTGCGCTATACACCACAGATAAACTGGGGAAAACTTTGGGTGCTAGAGACCTGATGATTAATTTGTTGCGCTCAAATCACCTGAGAAAACAGCTGTGACATGAAGTTAGAGCCACGATCAGTCTGTGCACATTTAGACGTAGTGCAGAATTTTAAAAGGGCTTTAATGGGAGTCTTTGACTTGAGCGTGTGTGTGACACGTATGACAGTAGCCCTTCCTGCTCTCTTGTGCTCTCGTGGATGTCTCAGCAGTCAGGATGCCCGAGCGGTCTAAGGCGCTGCGTTCAGGTCGCAGTCTCCCCTGGAGGCGTGGGTTCGAATCCCACTTCTGACAAAGGTGAAATACTTCTCAGTGCTGAGATATGCCAGACTTGTTGGAGTGTAATTGTACGACATACTATGGTCACGTGATTGTGGACAAAATATGAATGATGAAAAATTATAGCTTTAGGGCGGCTGTGGCTTAGTCGGTAGAGCGGGTTGTCCACTAATCGTGGGGTTGGCGGTTCGAATCCCGGCCCGGGTGATCCCATGCCGAAGTGTCCTTGGGAAAGATACTAAACCCCAAGTTGCCCCCAATGGCAAGCTAGCACCTTGCATGGCAGCTCTGCTGCTATTGGTGTGTGAATGTGCTCTCATTTGTAAGTCGCTTGTAAATGTAAAAATAATATTTCTGTAAAGCTTCTTTTAGACAATGTCCATTGTAAAAAAACGCTATACAAATTGATTAATTATTATTAATTATTAATTTCATGCAAGGCCAAACAAAATATTTCAGTGCATGCCAGTATGTCTTACTGGGCCTGCCATACGAAGGCCCTGTATGCCCAGAGCAAGGATGGTCATGAGCTAAACTTGGTTTCTGAGGTAACAAGGGACCACCACCTGGAATTCTTCTAGCCAACCATCAGTAGAACTCGGAATAAACAATTTCCTCATTAACACATCATGCTCAATAAAATAAGCAATGAGTTGATTCACAAACTCTAAACAAAATAGTGTTTTGTCAAAACAATGACTTGCAAATAAGACTACTACGTCACCAACTTTTTCTGCTGGGCGCACGTTAACACACAGGCAAGAAACACAGAGGGATACTGGGCAGCAACATCAGGACTGTTATTCACAGGATCAAGACACAGTCACAGGACACAACTTCAGGTAAGGAAAACTTTGTGCTGTGAATAGGATGCAGGTGTGCGTTATTAGAGTGAATGTGAGTGTTCTGGGAATTGCAGTCCATGGCGGCCACGTTTGTAGGCCGTGCAGGATGGGAAATGTAGTCAATGGTTTGCTGTGATATGACAACTTCAGTAACTTTCCGAAATAAAATTAGTTAACTGGCCATACTTATACTCTTACTCAAGTTCATTTTTAATCACAGAAATGTACTTTTACTTTGCTACATTCGGTGCAGTTCCTTTATTACTGTTAAATATGAATTAATATATGTAGTTTTACTAATTAGTTTAAATTACATATAATGAGGTTGCGAGCCTTGCGATGCACTACATTGGTCTGACACAACAACCGCTCACACACACACCGTTCTCCATGCAGTCTAAAATTCAGAATTTTCCCTTGATTCCCCTTGATTTTTCCTTGATTTTCCCTTGATCAGATCCGAAGTAACTAGTAACTTGAGTAGTCTTCTCATTGCCATAACAATAGCAGGAATTATCCACACCCAACTGTGCAAATGGCCCATAACCCTAGGCCCACACAAACCCAAAATGTGGATGCCATTCCACTGAACTACCCAAAAGATATTTCAAATGAAATTGCATGAAAAGACTCTATTTGCAGACCTCCATATGGATGCAGCACCAGCAATCTGATTTTTTTACATGAATAAACCCCCTGCATGGCAGAGGGCCTTAATTTCAAACTTTCCAGTTAAAAAAAAAAATAGCAGGACACAACGAATGTCAGCATCAACATATAATGTGTAAAATGTCAATAAAACCTCATAAACCCATATTTTATTTACAACAGAACATAGATAACATATCAAATGTTTAAAGTGAGGAAATGTACAATTTTAAGGAAAACATATTACAATATATAATAATTATTATATATAATAAATATAGAATAATAATTGTTGGAATTGTACGAATGAATGACAACTTTTTAATAGACATGGGCCTCCAGTCACTGTTGTCCATGTGGAATTCAATCAGTGTAACTTTCTACAGTGACAAAAAAATCGCTTATTTAAAAAACAGCTAGTTGAGCTGAGGCTCGAACCCCCATCACTGGCATAATAAGCCTTCATGTTATCGCTGCACTAATATAGCACATCTACAATACCACCTTATATTTAAATACTATAGTTATTGTACCTGTTCTACAAGACTCAATCATGCTCACTTTATATTTTATATAATCTTGTAATTAGGAACTTGTTTAAATTAGGTTTTTAATAAGTTTTGATGAAAAACCTAATATTTTTAAGTGAACCATTTGACCACACATTACATTTTTATTGTACTGTGTTTAGCTACAGTATGTTGTTCCATGCGCCCACTGGTGGTTATTGTGTGAAGTACAACAAATGAATTTCAATTCTTAGAACCGTGCCTACAGTGTGATCACATGTGATGAATCGTATGGTAGCGTGAAAAAACATGCATTCTTAAAGGCCAAATCTGTAGGGAACAGATTGACACCTAATGACACATGACTAGAAGAAACAAAGATTCAAATACAGGTTCAGCATTGGGTACAGAAAAACTGGACAAAACAACCATGGTGTTAACCTTCTTAACTGAAGTCTGCTGTCTCTTGCGCTTAAACACTGTGCACGTGGCAATTACCTTGCTCATGACAGTAAAAGCAGTCACGAGTTTCAGGGGAACCAGGAGGTGTGCGAGTCTGGGGAGATTTATTGGATAACTTTAATGTAAGGAAGGACACATCCTTACAAGAAAAAGGGGCACTGAACTCAGTTTTGTGGGTTAACACAAACTCATCGGCTAAAATGGCAGCTTTAGACAGAACATAAAATTTTTTGCTCATTCAAATACACTACTAACTGGTCAGGTAAAACTTAAATTCCTCCAACAACATCGGCTCTTTAAGCTGTTCAAAACTCTTCACACCACTTGCCGAGCGACATTTAACAAACAAGGATTTTTCCTGAGCGAACTGAACATAAGTCTGCCTGGCTGACTGGCTGGCTGATTTAACAGAATCTCTAAAACTCTGCCTGTAAGCTTCGGGCACGCGATCACATGCGCGGAGAACAATAGCCTTAACAACCTTGTAATTTAAACTCTGTTATAGAGTGAGGGATGAGCATGCTTCCTGGGCTTTACTTGACAATTTGCACAAAATTTGCATTAAAAGTGCCCACAAAATTTTAGGCCAGTCTACTGTAGTAGTTACTCTCTCAAACACAGAAAAATATGGATCAACTTCATCCTCTCTAAAAATAGGCACTAAACCAACATGTCGGCTAACATCAAAAGCAGGCTGATTTCCCGGTGAGGACTGGACTTGAGCAAGAGATGACTCCAACACACTGGGGACATCAGCTCCAATGTTAGCAGGGGAGCCTGCTACAGAAGAGCAGAACGTCCATGATCGAGGCACTGGCTTTCGACTCTGAACAACCAGGTTGAGTTTCCTTCCCTCAGTGTCCAACTCCCTTTCCTGACATGCAGCAACTGCATTGACGCTGTCCAATCAACCGCCCATTGACGATGTCATCTTTGTGGCGGAAGCAGCACACAAAGCTTTAGGATGGAATCAGCACACAAAGCTTTAGGATGGAATCAGCACACAAAGCTTTAGGATGGAAACAACACACAAAGCTTTAGCATGAAAGCAGCACACAAAGCTTTAGGATGGAAACAGCACACAAAGTTTTTGGATGGAATCAGCACACAAAGCTTTAGGATGGAATCAGCACACAAAGCTTTAGGATGGAAGCAGCACACAAAGCTTTAGGATGGAAGCAGCACACAAAGCTTTAGGATGGAAGCAGCACACAAAGCTTTAGGATGGAAGCAGCACACAAAGTTTTAGGATGGAAGCAGCACACAAAGCCACTTGTTGAATTTAATTTCTACAGTGGAAGTCACAAAACAAATTCAAATGGCTCTTACAAGAAGCTGTCCCGATCAGCATTCTCAAAGTGCCAAGCAATATAGAACAAGTGTGACCGTTCTACTATAGCTGCAGAGATGATAGAGGAGATTTGCAAAATACAGCTGATTTAGCTGCCATCGAGAGAATTATCTGAATTGTTAACGAACAAGGTCAAGTGGTAATCATAAAAGTCTGTACTTCACTCAAGCTTCCCATGCATGAGCTTTGTTTTGCAATGTATATAGTTACTACAGTTTGAAAAGTTCAATAGTAAATATTTTTCACTATAATAGTGAAGTATGACCTATGAATAATATCATGTCGTATATTTTTAATCAATGCATACAAGGAGTTACGTTTATATCTCGTGTGAACAATATGAAATGAGGAGAACGTAGGGTCACCTTAAGCAGAGAAGTAATATGTATTCCTATAATGTTATTCTTTGCTGAATGTAATCCATATTGAAAACAATAATTACAAACTGAATGTTTAAATATGTAATAAGTCCTGTGGGGATGAAAATGGTAAGACCATGAGCCTAGTTGCCCAAGTGAGCAACATTATCCAGTCTGAAACTGATGTGTAGATGGGATGGCTTCTACCTACACTCAGTGTCTTCATTATTGGAAATTTCACCAGAGGCCTATAGCAGTTGGAGGACATATGAGTATGGTCAAGCTGAACTAAAGTTGATTTCTGCTGCAATTCTAAATCCAAAATGCAAAACATCCTGGACTAAGCATGAAAATATCCTCAAATTAGGTACAGCTTTTAATGCATCTTTTAATGTTTCTTTTTTTTTTTTTTTTACAAATGTAATTACTGCCAAACAAATGTCTTTAATAAGAATAATTAAAAATAATAAATGATCATTTGTATTCACATTAATTTGATCAAGTGTTTTCTTCCATATATTGTCTGGACTACATTTGGGAGTGTCACGAAACTGGAGGAGGCTGGAAGTAAGTGCTGGAGAAGTGCTTTATTGTTAAATAAACAAAACATAAACAAGAACATGATCGCTAACGAAAAAACAAAGAAGCTATGTTCATGGCAAAACACAAGGCATGAAACTAAGTCTATCTAACCAGCTATCTGCTGGCCGAGGCGTGACAGGGAGAAGTAAACACATCCTAGTCACCAGGGGCCCGTTTCACGAAGGAGGTTAAGTGAAAATTCTGAGTATGTTAAGCCTGAAATGAGGGAAACTCTGGATTTTCCGTTTCAGAATGGGAGGTATGTTAAACCCGAGAAAGCAGAATAAGTCAAGCCCGTTTCTGAAAGAGAGGTAACTTATACTCAGACTCAGTTACCATGGCAACTTATTCTGTGAACCTAACCTGGTCGGGAGCAGGTTTTCTTCAGTAAACCCAGAGTTTCTTTAGGTCTCCTCCACTTTTTCAAAGAGGAAGCGGTGTTTAAACACCTCATTGATCTTTGTGGACAAAATATGAATGATCTTTGTGGACAAAAGTTCATTCATTGCGCACATTTCAGTCACGCAGAGAGCATCAAAGGGAATGAAATGGCATGTCCTTTTATGGACATCCTGTTGATGAAGAGGCTGTATTAATTCTTAGGGAGTTACATTTACGTCGGGAGAGGAATTTGAGGCCCAGAGTGGATTTTTTGTCATATCCCTATGCCAGGGCGTAACC
>JAFFST010045227.1:0-20311 GCA_022414735.1 Noturus placidus
GGGAATGGGTGATGGGTACATGAATGGGTGATGGGTACATGAATGGGTGATGGGTACATGAATGGGGAATGGGTAATGGGTAGATGAATGGGGAATGGGTGATGGGTACATGAATGGGTACATGAATGGGTGATGGGTACATGAATGGGTGATGGGTGATGGGTAGATGAATGGGTGATGGGTAGATGAATGGGTAATAGGTGATGGGTAATGGGTGATGGGAATGGGTGATGGGTACATGAATGGGTGATGGGTACATGAATGGGTGATGGGTACATGAATGGGGAATGGGTACATGAATGGGGACATGAATGGGTGATGGGTACATGAATGGGTAGATGAATGGGGAATGGGTGATGGGTACATGAATGGGTGATGGGTAATGGGTAGATGAATGGGGAATGGGTGATGGGTACATGAATGGGTGATGGGTACATGAATGGGTGATGGGTACATGAATGGGTGATGGGTACATGAATGGGTAGATGAATGGGGAATGGGGAATGGGTAAATGAATGGGTGATGGGTAATGGGTAGATGAATGGGGAATGCATGATGGGTGATGGGTACATGAATGGGTGATGGGTAATGGGTAGATGAATGGGGAATGGGTACATGAATGGGTGATGGGTACATGAATGGGTAGATGAATGGGGAATGGGTGATGGGTACATGAATGGGTGATGGGTAATGGGTAGATGAATGGGGAATGGGTGATGGGTACATGAATGGGTACATGAATGGGTGATGGGTACATGAATGGGTGATGGGTAATGGGTAGATGAATGGGGAATGGGTGATGGGTACATGAATGGGTGATGGGTAATGGGTAGATGAATGGGTGATGGGTACATGAATGGGTGATGGGTACATGAATGGGTGATGAATAATGGGTAGATGAATGGGGAATGGGTGATGGGTACATGAATGGGTGATGGGTACATGAATGGGTGATGGGTACATGAATGGGTGATGGGTAATGGGTAGATGAATGGGTGATGGGTACATGAATGGGTGATGGGTAATGAATGGGTAGATGAATGGGGAATGGGTGATGGGTACATGAATGGGTGATGGGTAATGGGTAGATGAATGGGGAATGGGTGATGGGTACATGAATGGGGAATGGGTGATGGGTAATGGGTAGATGAATGGGGAATGGGTGATGGGTACATGAATGGGGAATGGGTACATGAATGGGGACATGAATGGGTGATGGGTACATGAATGGGTAGATGAATGGGGAATGGGTGATGGGTACATGAATGGGTGATGGGTAATGGGTAGATGAATGGGTGATGGGTACATGAATGGGTGATGGGTGATGGGTAATGGGTAGATGAATGGGTGATGGGTACATGAATGGGTGATGGGTACATGAATGGGTAGATGAATGGGGAATGGGTGATGGGTACATGAATGGGTGATGGGTACATGAATGGGGAATGGGTACATGAATGGGGACATGAATGGGTGATGGGTACATGAATGGGTAGATGAATGGGGAATGGGTGATGGGTACATGAATGGGTGATGGGTACATGAATGGGTGATGGGTACATGAATGGGTAGATGAATGGGGAATGGGTGATGGGTACATGAATGGGTGATGGGTAATGGGTAGATGAATGGGTGATGGGTAGATGAATGGGTAATAGGTGATGGGTAATGGGTGATGGGAATGGGTGATGGGTAGATGAATGGGTGATGGGTAGATGAATGGGTGATGGGTACATGAATGGGTGATGGGTACATGAATGGGTGATGGGTAATGGGTAGATGAATGGGTGATGGGTAGATGAATGGGTAATAGGTGATGGGTAATGGGTGATGGGAATGGGTGATGGGTACATGAATGGGTGATGGGTACATGAATGGGGAATGGGTGATGGGTAATGGGTAGATGAATGGGGAATGGGTGATGGGTACATGAATGGGTACATGAATGGGTGATGGGTACATGAATGGGTGATGGGTAGATGAATGGGGAATGGGTGATGGGTACATGAATGGGTGATGGGTACATGAATGGGTGATGGGTACATGAATGGGGAATGGGTACATGAATGGGGAATGGGTAATGGGAAGAGGAATGGGGAATGGGTGATGGGTACATGAATGGGTGATGGGTACATGAATGGGTGATGGGTACATGAATGGGTGATGGGTGATGGGTACATGAATGGGTAATGGGTGATGGGTAGATGAATGGGTACATGAATGGGTGATGGGTACATGAATGGGGAATGGGTACATGAATGGGTACATGAATGGGTGATGGGTACATGAATGGGTGATGGGTAGATGAATGGGTGATGGGTAATGGGTAGATGAATGGGTAATGGGTAGATGAATGGGTGATGGGTGATGTATAGATCAGTAGATGGATTTTTGGTTAATTGTGTGGATGGATGGATAAATAGAGAGGTATATTAATAAGTGGGAGGCTGGATGAAGAGATGGATCACTGGACCAAGAGGTGGGTTCATGGATGGTTCAGAGGGTGAATGAATTGAGGGTGATGGGTTAATGGTTGGATGCAGAGATGAATGAATGGATCAGTCAGTATGTGAACTGTTGAGTGGAGGGATAGCTGAACAGTTGGCATACATGTCAGAGTCGTCGGAGCTGGACTCCTCTCCGTGGCCCTCGGATTTCCAGCGGCGGTAGCGGTCGATCAGCTCAGTCAGGTACGAGGTCTTCTTGGTGTAGCGCGTGATGAACTTGTGTTTCAGCAGTTCTTTAGCTGTGGGTCGCTGTGTGAGAGGAGAAACGTTCACTGTGGAGTTTGTGTAACCATAAACACCAAGAAACCTGCTCCAGTGTAAATACTTACGAATCGTGGGTCTTTATTGAGACACGCCTCCACAAACTCTTTGAAGGGTTTGCTGTAGGAGCCCTCCAGCGTAGGGGGCGTGTTTTTAGGGATGAGGAAGAGCACACGCATGGGGTGCAGGTCAGAGTTCGGCGGCTCTCCTTTAGCCAACTCGATGGCTGTGATGCCCAACGACCAGATATCAGCCTGTACATGGAGAGGAGTTTAACCTGCAGAGCACTGCGTTCTTCAGCTCAGATACACCTTTATTTATAGAAATCAGAGCAATCGTGCTCCATCACGTGCTCCATCACGTGCTCTGCAACTAAAAATTATATTTTCATCTTATTTTATTGTAAAGTCCAACAACTTTAAGACCATTTTTTGTTTCATAACAAGGAACGGTACTAATTTAAAACAATGTAATTACTGTAACCATAGTGACCCAAATACACCTGATCCCGAATGTGTACACATGTGGGCGGAGCCGTTGGGAGTCGACCTTTGACCCACCTTGAAGTCGTAGGCGGACTGTTTGATGACCTCCGGGGCCATCCAGAACGGAGTCCCCACAAACGTGTTCCTCTTAATCTGTGTGTCTGTGAGCTGACCGGCCACGCCGAAGTCCGCCAGCTTCACGTCCCCCTGCTCAGACAGCAGCACGTTGGCAGCTGTGACACACACAAGCATTCAGTTTGTGCTGAATTCGGATCCCCTTCATGCAGGATAACAGACAGAGGCATGTGGGTGGAGCTAGAAATAGTGCCGATCACTGATTGGTCAAACACACAGACTGTTCGTCCTCATTTCCTGGTGGATTTAGGGACGTGTCCTGGCACTGTAGCGCTCAGGTGCCGTGACAATGGTTCTGTTACATTCTGTCTGATAGTTAGCAGTCAAACGTCCCTGTAATCTTCTTAAAGTGTTAAAGTAAAGTATTGGCCATCCTCATTTAGTGGTGTACTCACACTCACACACACACACACTCACGCACACTCACGCACACTCACACACACACGCACACACACACACACACACACACACTCACGCACACTCACGCACACTCACACACACTCACACACACTCACACACACTCACACACACACTCACACACACTCACACACACTCACACACTGTAAAATCAGAGGCCTGGAGGTGTTTTATTTATTTTAGGGGTAAAATGTTGAGATGTTTGCAGGTATTTTCTGCTCCAGGCTGCATGTCCCGGCCTCGCTCTGGGGGCCATTTCATAAATTTCATAAACACATCACATTTTACATTTATTCATTTAGCAGACACTTTTATCCAAAGCTCTTACAAATGAGACACACTCACACACCAATGGGAGCAGAGCTGCATGCAAGGTGCTAGCTTGCCATCGGGGGCAACTTAGGGTTCAGTGTCTTGCCCAAGGACACTTCGGCATGGGATCACCCGGGCCGGGATTCCAACCACCAACCCTACGATTAGTGGATTAGTGGACTACCCGCTCTACCGACTGAGACACAGCCGCCTAACTTTAATTCAAAGTTCGTGTGTGTTCACGAGCATCACCTTTAATATCGCGATGAATCTTCCTTTCCGAGTGTAAATATTCCAGACCTTTCAGAATTTCCCTAAGTATAGTTGCGATGTACGTTTCCTCCAATGGACCAGGGCGGAGCTGCATAACACACACACACACACACACACACACACACACACCAAGTTCAGGATTATTTTTTCCTTTTTCAGTTTCTATCCAAAGACAAAAGAAAATCTATTTTTCTTTTTACTTACAAGATCTAAAGCAGATCCTCCTCCCAAATATTCCATAATGATCCACAGTTTAGTTCCCTGTATAAACACACACACACACACACACACACACACACACATACAATCACACACACACACACAATCACACACACGCACACACACACACAATCAGAAAATATCTGATATTATTTTATTTATTGGTTTTTCTTCATTGCTCCAGAAATCCAGAACACAATTTAGTGGCTTGAATAAAATAAAATCAATTAAAAAAAAACAAATAAAACTTGAATAGATAAATAAACAGAGTTAAATTAAAAAAACAACAAATTAAATAAAATAAAGTCCTTGCATCACGTCCTGCAGACGGGTTCCACGCCTGTTCTGTGTGATGTGCTAGCGAGAACATTTAATGTTTGAAACACAGCGCACAAACACGCTGTGTGTGTGAGTGTGTGTGTGTGTGTTCACGCGTACCTTGAGATAGGAGCCGTAGTACTTGGTGACGAAGGGGCTGTCACACTGGCTGAGGACGGTGATCTCCTGTTGGATGTCCTCGATCTCGTCCTCGGCCTCCTCCAGGTCGATGATCTTGATGGCCATCACCTCTTTAGTGCGGTTATTGATGCCTTTGTAGACTTCACCGAATGAACCCTTCCCAATCCGCTCCTGCTTAGTGAAGTACTCCTCTGGGTCCAGACGAGCGTTCTGTGCGGCAACACACACACACACACACACACACACACACACACACACGCACAGAATAACGAATAAGGCACGTGTTCCATTCTGCAACGATCCTGTACACGACTACCTACAGAACTCTGAAGGGTCCCTTGTAAGTAACAGCGGTTTTCAAGTCCACAGTGTGGACTTTGTCAGTTGGGATTTCTACACCCTCTCATACCCTTCTATATCTGCCCAAGTCCTCTGACACCCTTTTGTGCCCTCCTACACGCTCCCATGCCCTCTTGTGTCCTCTTGCACCCTCTTACGCTTTCCAATCTGGGATTTAGTTCCCTTCTGTTTACACCTAGTGGACTAGAGGTCCAACAGGAAGCCACATGACACACACTATTTATGCACACTATTTAGTGCACTCTGAGAGACATTTGAGACACTACACCTTATTGTCTTACCTTATAAACACACTACACCACTTAGTGGTGATTAAATGATAGCTAGTGCACTTCTAACCCCTGCATGAGATATCGAATGCTGGCTTCTACACTGTATATAGTGCATCATGTCCAACAAGCAAGACATTCAGGACACAGTACCCTACCATACAGGGAGCAAAAACAATGCCTTTTACACCCCATGTAGTGCACTACATGCCACACTCCCTATATTAGTGCACTAGATTGTTGTGGGTTGTAAAAGGAAGAACCTGTCACTCCTGTACCCTATTTAGTGCACTTTGTGGAAGATCAGGACTACATTTGAGACACTAATCTTTATTGTGTTTATAAACGCAGTGCACAGTGAGGAATAAATGATGGCTAGTGCAGAGAGTGATTTGGGACGGAGCCCACGGTGTTCAGGATGGAGCACATTTACCTGGTTGATGGCCCGGAGGTGCGCCATGCTGAAGGCTCAGGGCTTAATTTCAGCCCTTTATTCCCTAAAATAAAGAAAAGATCCAGCAGTTGTGTGTCCAGCCCCGGGGGTGCAGTGAGGAGGTGCAATGAGGGCCCCGGAGGTGCAGTGAGGGCCCCGGAGGTGCAGTGAGAGCCCCGGAGGTGCAATGAGGGCCCCGGAGGTGCAGTGAGGAGGTGCAATGAGGGCCCCGGAGGTGCAGTGAGAGCCCCGGAGGTGCAATGAGGGCCCCGGAGGTGCAATGAGGGCCCCGGAGGTGCAGTGAGGAGGTGCAGTGAGGGCCCCGGAGGTGCAGTGAGGAGGTGCAGTGAGGGCCCCGGAGGTGCAGTGAGGGCCCCGGCTCCAGCACCAGAGCCGCCGCTCCGCCGTGTTCTCGGCCTCCGCTCGCTTTCTGTCCAAACCCGGCGATATAAACGTTCAGGTGTCCTTTATCTCCATGAATAAAAGCGCTCCAGGTCAGTGTCAGTGTTTTAAAACGCTATAAGCGGTTATAGCGAGTCGGGGCGAGTCCTCACTCGGGTTTGTTGCTTTGCGGCTTGTGGGAGGACAAAAAAACTAACATTGCGGAAAGACGCGCATGCGCAGAGCAGCTCTGGTGAGAGACGACGCGGACGAGTGAGGTTTCTGGGAGTTGGAGTTCCTGATATAAGGGAGTTATATCCAGGGAGTTTTATTAAGAGTTTTATTTTATTTTGTAACCCAGCATTTTATTTATTTTTTTGGAATGTAGAATAATGAAGTTTCAACTTTATTCTGTTTGAGTTTAATTAGTCAATTATGATTTAAATAGGGCTCTAGACTCTAAGCCACCATGCGCCCCAGTTAAATCATTATTTTAATTATCCATCCATCTTCTACCGCTTACTACTTTATCAGGGTCACGGGGAACCTGGAGCCTCTCCTAGGGATACACAAGGGGTACACCCTGGACAGGGTGCCAGTCCATCACAGGGCACAATCACACACCCGTTCATACACTACAGACACTTTAGACAGCCTATCCATGCATGTGTTTGGACTGGGGGAGGAAACCGGAGTACCCAGAGGAAACCCCCAACACAAGAGGAGAACATGCAAACTCCGCCCACACACGGCCCCGGCGGGACTCGCACTCCAGACCCTGGAGTTGTGAGGTGAACGTGCGAACCACTAAGCCACCGTGTGTCCTCCAATTAAATCCATACCACTGTAAAATGAAACTTCCCACTACTACAGTCATTCATTTTGTTTGTATAAGTACCCACACTGCCTTTCATAAGTCCCGCTCCCCAGGAGAGAGACCGGAGATCTCCCTATTCTGTTGAAGTCCCTTAATATCTCTGTGTACAGACCCAGCCAGGATGCTCATCAGGAAGTAGTATTATTATAGACAGCTATTTTGGCACAGAGCTGGTGAAAGCTGCATGCCAGTAAAATTTTACATGGGTCGGTAAATGTGTGATACAGTTTTAAGACGTCTCATGTCTCTTTAAAATGTAACTTTAAACCGAAATACTCTGAATTTCGTATCACTTAAAAACCATAAATATGGCTTTGGACCTCAATTCATATGAACAGTTATGCTATGATGGATTTAGGGCTGCAATTTCTACAAACAGTTCTGCACTCGAGTCTCCATCAGTGAACAGTGGAGAAGTTCAACAAAACAGACTTCCTGTAGAAACTGTAATGAACTTCCTGGTTACACAACTGCACTATTTGAGCATGTAGCATTAGCACATTTATAGAAGGGGTGTATTTATTTCTAATCGCACTGTCCGGTGTCACTCAGATGAGGACGGGTTCTCTTTTGAGTCTGGTTCCTCTCAAAGTTTCTTCCTCATATCGTCTCAGGGAGTTTTTCCTCAACACCATGTCCTCTGACTGCTCATTAGGGATAAATTCATACATTTATAATGTATTTCCTGAATTTATATATTTCTGTAAAGATGCTTTGGGACAATGTCCACTGTTAAAAGTGCTGAATTGAATTGAAACAGAATTATTTTTTATAATCAAGTAATCTGTCAACTATTTGTTCTAATAACAATAACCAATTCATTCCAATAATATTTGGTATTCCATTAAAATCATTGGTAACTTTAAATAATCACACAGCAGGAGCAGTGTATCTCTCTTGTTTATCTGAAGTGTAGAATCTTACATGTAGACATATTATCTAAGAAGGCTTCACATTGAATGCACACATTCTAAGGTGGCCGTTTCTTTAAACTGAGTCCATTTTAATGAGGATTAAACATGTCCTCTTGACAGGACAAGTTAAAAATAAGACTGGACAGCGGTCATTTTAGATTTAATCCCGCAGCACCCGAGCATGAATGAATGGCTTTATGATGCGGATGAATCGCTTTAGACAAACTCAAAACCAGCTTTTTATAAAGGTTAATTCGGGTTCATGTGAACATAAAACTCTTCAAAACAATCCAGTCGAAATGAAATGCGCATCAGAACCCATGAGCAGTGAGCTACGTTATGCAATTCTTACACACCAGATTTAACTCATCAGCTCATTATCACTCTCACTGAGGTTTAAGTGAGTGTGTCAGAGAAGGAAGAGTGTAAACTGTGCACTGAGGGTCTACAGGAACAGGACAGAGTCAGTGAGGGTGTACAGGAACAGGACAGTGTCAGTGAGGGTCTACAGGAACAGGACAGAGTCAGTGAGGGTGTACAGGAACAGGACAGAGTCAGCGAGGGTCTACAGGAACAGGACAGAGTCAGCGAGGGTGTACAGGAACAGGACAGAGTCAGCGAGGGTGTACAGGAACAGGACAGAGTCAGCGAGGGTGTACAGGAACAGGACAGAGTCAGCGAGGGTCTACAGGAACAGGACAGAGTCAGTGAGGGTCTACAGGAACAGGCCAGAATCATTGAGGGTCTACAGGAACAGGCCAGAGTCAGTGAGGGTCTACAGGAACAGGCCAGAGTCAGTGAGGGTCTACAGGAACAGGACAGAGTCATTGAGGGTGTACAGGAACAGGACAGAGTCAGTGAGGGTGTACAGGAACAGGTCAGAGTCAGTGAGGGTGTACAGGAACAGGACAGAGTCAGTGAGGGTGTACAGCAGGGGTGCACAATACGATCTCGATCGACTGGTTGATCGCAAAGGAAGTGCGGGTAGATCGCCATTCAAAAAAAGAAATATAGATCTTAGCATTGACGTACAGGACAGCTAGTCTGAGATCTCGTCTTTTCTCTCAGCACACGTGTGATCGAACATGCCAGAGCTAAAGACTAGCGAGCGAAATCAGTCGCTTTTTTCAGTCTTTTAAAGACAAAACCCAGTTCCCAGTGTGCATATTGATATCAAATTGATACCATGCCCGCAATGGTAGGTAGCGCAAATGGATTCATTGCCAAGTGCAGGGAAGGCGATCTGAGAAATTAACCAGGATTCCCTCAGTAGCGGTGAGCAAAGATGGAAGAGCTCAGCGCCGAATCCCCCGTCCCCTTGTGGGCGCGGGGAAATGTGGATTACGGAAGTCCGCATCGCCTGGAGCGGGCCGGGGGCCTGAGTCCTTCTGATGGAGGCTTAGCCCGTGGACGGTGTGAGGCTGGTAACGGCCCCCGCCCCGCCGGGACGCGGGCTTCACGGAGTCGGGATGCTTGGGAATGCAGCCCAAAGCAGGTGGTAATGTCTATCTGAGGATGAGATGTTGAAACTACAGACTGACATTCAGATGAAGTCCAGGGCTCATGGACAGTTTTGGAACTTACTCACAGGGGAAAAGAACCCAAACATGAGGACATGTGCAACCTCACTGTCCTCAATTTGTGCACCCCTGATCTACAGGAACAGGACAGGGTCAGTGAAGTGAACTGAAGCTCAATCCGTTCACCAGTGTTTGGTAATCAGAAGCGACCTCAATCCTGTGCGCGCGCACTGGGCTCAATCCTGTGCGCGCGCACTGGGCTCAATCCTGTGCGCGCGCACTGGGCTCATGCCGTTTCCCACTGAGATGCCAGATAGAATTTCTGCCTGGAACAAAACCTGAGTTCAGGGAATAAACTCGGACATTTTCCCGGCGGAACTCTGTCAGATTCTTCAGTATGCTGCTAGCAGACACGGAATTAACATTTAGTGCAAAAAGTGTTTTTTGTTCCGGACCGGCGTTTTAAAGGAGCACACTGACCGACAGACCTGCTCAACACCACGGAGCTCATTGGCATGAAGATAACTGCTCGCTCCGGACTCTGGAGATCAGCTTCATTAACTCTTAGCGACTGTTCTGGCCGAGTTGCTCTCAAACTCGAATAAAACACGAGAGCGGTTTAAAAGTCGAGCTGCTGGTGAGAAAACCAACAGAATGGACTCCGAGAGCTGAAGGACAGACACGCTGTGAACCTCCTCAGGACTGATGGAAGTGTTCGAGCAAATTCCCACGGAAAGTGAGTTGGTTCTCCAGGGGAAACTGCTGTGCAGGGAGTTCATGTACTCCAGAATATCTCGGGAAGGATTGAGCTGGTGTGGAGTGGAAGCTGCTCCTGCTGCTCCTCCTGCAGCTCCTGCAGCTCCTGCTCCTCCTGCAGCTCCTGCAGCTCTCACACACGCAGCACTGGTGCTCCTCAAGCTGGGTAAGAACCCTGACGAGATACATGACCCACTGCAGATGAAGTATAGCCTTCTGAATGAACGACGCTTCATCTGAAGTGTGTAACCGATGCCTTTTCTTCTCACTGGGGTCTTACCTTCATCTTCACTCCCTGCAGTGTGTGTCTCACCTGGAAATGTGGATGTAGAATTTCCTGATGTACAAGATATAATGTACATAACTGGACCTGTTAATTACGTTTTAGAATAAATCTGACATGTTTCACTACATGCAGGTTACTGGGTGCACAATGGATCCGTAAGGTGGACGCTTGATGGTAAAACCCCAGAGACAATACAGTTCAGTGGCCGTTTTCCCATCAAATATAACGTTTGCATGTCACTTCATTGTCTTCTGATTATCGACTGTACAATTCAACACTTAATAATAATAATAATAATAATAATAATTATAATAATAATCATTCGCATACGAATCAAAATCCAGTCGTTGAGCATTCCAGTTCCGGAACCTTTCCTGTAAAATGTGAGGTTACTGTAGAACAAACGCCTTCCCGATCAGAAGATTTCCTACGGCGTAGATGTGGAGCACATGAACAGCATGCAGGACTGAACGATGGACCAAATCAGACTCGCGTATGTACAGCTAGCACACCACGGAAACACAAGCACACCTCTACAAGCTGTGAGGGAAAAGATGATGTGGCCCAGAGATGGCTGAAGCACCCCAGATCTTACCCAGAACTATTCCAAGCCTTCACAGATCTCATCTTTAACTTTCTTCTAACCACAGTTCAAATATGGGATACTTTTTTTTTTTTTTTTATTTAAATACAAATAACTCTTTCTGTCCCAGTAGCCACATAAACAGATAAATTATTACTTAAGATAAATGAAGTGCAGCGAGGGGGAAATAACGTGAGATATTTAACCCCAGGAGGCTTCTTTTCTAACCAAATGGTTTTTTTAAATATACGATGGACTGGCACTCTGTCCAGGGTGTAACCCCGCCTTGTGCCCGATGCCTCCTGGGATAGACTCCAGGTTCCCCCGTGACCCTGATGAAGGAGTAAGCGGTTGAAGATGGAGGGATGGATGGATGGATATATATTTGAAAGTTTTTTTGTTAACATGAAACTCCTCCTGCTTTATTTACCAGGTGACGAACTGGAGAACATGAGGCCACACGTGTATCGAAACATCGCCAAGCAACTGAATATCTCGGTGGCGATGGAGGCTGTGGTGTCGGACGCGTTTCTGTATGTAGCGACTGAAATCCTCTCCCTCGGTAGGTTGCTGATATTTATTTATTTATTTATTTTATTTTATTTTATTTATTGTGTAGGTTTGACCTTTCACCCATATCACACCCCTGTACTACAGCGACACTGAAATCTGCCACATACTTTTTATTTCACTGCACACATTTTATATTAATAATTAATTTACATACAATTCATATAATCTACATAATGACATTATTTTGGCAAAATAAGTTCAGTGAATCCTTTCTTACTCTAAACCCTTACATCTTCCACTACCTTCTCATTTTCATGGGAGAAACTTCTTTTCCAATTCCTTCAAGCTTACATGTGAATGAAACCCATCAAATAAAATAAACAGCTGAAGACTTAATTATATAGAATGAGGAGATTGATGTATAATTTGAGAATGTTGGCGCGGTGGTGCTCCGCGTGCACGTGTAGTAAAGCAGCTGTAGAAAACTGAAGCGTGGGATCTCCCTGTAGACCAGTTTAGGAAACACCTCGCTTATTTTTTGGTAGTTTATTAAATTATTTTAAGCACTGTGCCGGGATGAAAAATTACATTGCATAAGACTTGCAAGGCCATCTTTATTCAGAGGTAAAATTCTGGAAAGTTCCTTCAGAAAAAGCCATATAAGGCCGTGTGGCGTGTCCGCTGTTGGCAATGGTGGTCCTGCATGTCTTTCTTGGCTCAAGTGACAGGACTTGATTCTCTAAAAGGTCCAATTCTCCCTAAACGATGTGCTGCTCTGTGACCTTGGCAGCTTTTCTTTACTGCCTTCTTCTCACAACCTCATAACTTTTTTTTTCTCTTATCTTCTATTCTCGGACACAGACGCTGGTACTGCTGAGATCATTTCACGTCACAGTAGCACGACTTGCTCTGAGGCTAAAACCCTGAACACACATTTTAACATGTCCTCATTGGCTTACCGTTACGTTTTCCCTTCGGCGAATCCCTGACGCCATCTTAAGAGCTGTTCTAATGTCTCCAGTGAACGTTGTGGACGGATGAGGGATGGAGTCAGTATAACGTAGACTTCATATGATGCACACAAAATGGAGTACATGACTATTTATAATAAGTATTCTTTCAATAGTTTGAATACTTCCGAGAACCCACACAGTGTAAACTCCGCTGAGTTATAACCATATTGTCCTGTGCTGTGTTTGAATGAATGACCTGTCCTGACTAATTGATTGCTGTATTTCTTCCTGGCAGGGATCACATGGGGGAAAGTGGTGGCCATCTTTGCGGTGGCTGGTGGTCTGGCGGTGGACTGTGTGCGACAGGAGCGTGCGACTGTAGTGCACACTATAGAGGAGAGTCTAGGGGAGTTTGTGAGGAAGAGCCTAGTGCCCTGGCTCAGGAGGAGAGGAGGATGGGTAATTAAAATAAAATAAACCGCTTTCTTCATTTTAAACTCTCTATCTGGCGATATTTACAGTAATAAAGCGAGTCGTTCCAACTCTAACCGCTTCCTTCATGTCTATTTCCTGACTCCTCATTACTACTGCTCATTTTATCTGCTTTCTAGATGGAAATTATAGAATTTTTCAAAATATGTAAATCCGAAGACAACTTCTTTCTAAGAAATCCATCTTGCAATAGAATCTCTTCTTTCAGAAAATTGTCCTCCACACAAACAATTTTGATTTGCAAATTATCATAGCGATTCAATAAATATGCAAATTAGTCTGTAAGGTCATCTGGCGACTCCTGGGGACATTGAACTACTTCCTCTGGTGAAGAGTCAGTAAGATGTCTAACACTCGCTGATCGTGAACGTGTCGGATTAACCTGACTGCACGCTTCCTGTGTTTTCAGGGGGACATTTTGAAGTGTATGAGGAACGTAGAGAAGCACACTCAAACACACTGGATCTCATCAGTCATACTGACCTGGAGACACCTTTTGGAGATGATCTATATCTACCTGATGAAGTAACTGTGAGGCATGAAGGACATTTTTAACCTCTTTAGCGCTTCAAATGGACAGACGGTGCCCTCTAGTGGCTCCACTGTGTAATACACTTAAAACCCATCCCGGTTTCAATTCCACACATTGAGTGCAAATGTAAGTATATATTATATTATTTATATTATTATATTAAAATGATTTGGCGTTTTAAAGAAAGCTACATCTTTTAGTGTCTCTATATACAGTATATATGAAAAGAAATATGGGACACATGCGATGCTCATCTAAAATCGTCCAATTTTACACAATAAAATCATTTAATAAACGAGGAAAATACATTCAAGTAAATATATTAATATTGCTAAATTATTTCTAAGGTACTTTAATCCACGCCCGAGTCAAGAAAGTCTTCAAGGCCGTCTCTTTTTTTTTAGCTCTTTTTAAATATTATTTATTTATATTTAAATACGTTAGTGCACTCTTGTTGCTTGTGTGTCGGTCTTGATCCAACATTGATGTTTTATTAGCATGTGAACATTGCATTGGTTCCGAGTGAAGAGTTGGAACATTGAACTTGGTTCTCACACTGAGGTCAAGAACCATGCTGCACTTCTTTAAGTTTGTTTTTCGAGCATGTTTAATATATGCATGATACAATAAAGATTAAAATTTGTGTTGCTTTAATAGATATTTATTGAACAGACGTAGGAGAGAACAGTGAAATGAGCAAAATGGCACCACAAGGAATGTTTCATCCTGTGTTCACACTAGCAGATGAGTACAAGCTGGTCATATCTTAATGTTATGTCTTTGGATCATAATGATCTGTGTTTACATTAAGATATTAGATTGGTTTTTTTATTATGTACATAAATATTGATTTGTCTGGAAATGTATTTCCTCGATATTATATAAGCATAGTCATGAAACACGAAGGTTTTTCCTTGTAATAATCATATGAATCATGCTGGAGAAAAACATCCCAAGGTTAATTTAGCAGAAGAAAAGAGCTGCAAGTCTTCTAGCCTTAGTGTAGTGCATGAATTACACCATTTTAACGTGGTTTTATTAGGCAGGAATGTTAGAAACACTGAAGTGAATTTGCTGTATTTATTTAGCTAGTTTTACCAATGAAAGGAATGTTAAATAAATAAAAATACACGAACCTAAACCCTTGTAAATGTTCATGTGTTGAATTGTTCTAAATTTGCAATGCCAATTTGGTGAATTTTTGAAAAATAAAGAGTGAGAGCAGTAATAACCGATAACACGGCCACTTGTGACGTTTATGTGTTTATTTCCTACAAATGTGCACTCGGGGCACGCTGATGAATCTGAACTACACGAAGATAACTTTTCAAATAGAAACAGTCCTGTGAATAAATTATACGCTGTTCCGAGGACTTGAGGATTTTCAGCCTTTTGTGGCATAAAGACTTGTGGTATCGTGGCATAAAAACTTGGGAACCCTGTTCGTGTTGATCACGATCTTAAACGTGTCTCCAGGAGACAGGCAAAGTGACAGCAGGAGAGTGTCTTCAGTGCTTTTAATGGTTTATTATTAAACCAATATTACAATAGATTAGATCATTGGGTGTCTGTGTCTCAGTCGGTAAAGCGGGTTGTCCACTAATCCACTAATCGTAGGGTTGGTGGTTGGAATCCCGGCCCGGGTGATCCCATGCCGAAGTGTCCTTGGGCAAGACACTGAACCCTAAGTTGCCCCCGATGGCAAGCTAGCACCTTGCATGCAGCTCTGCTACCATTGGTGTGTGAGTGTGTCTCATTTGTAAGTCGCTTGTAAATGTAAAAATGATATTTCTGTAAAGCTGCTTTGAGACAATGTCCATTGTAAAAAGCGCTATACACATTAATTATTATTCATTCCTCACGCAGGAGCTTATAATACTATCACAGTACAGCAGTGTTGACACACATAAAGGAAAGCTGCTTCAATTCCACAAACCCTAAAACCTCCAGAAGGCCTGAACTCGTTATTCCAAGCCTTTGATGGCATTATCGAGTTCTCACTTATTAAGGGTTTATTTTGAATGTTTAAATTCAACATACTTGTTTAAAAGTGTCAACAAATGTAAATTTGAAATACCGTAATTTGCTGTTTTGATTAGTAAATGTAATCATGCAGTAGTAGTTCTAACCTTATTAATATCGAGAAAAGATCAAGTCAAAGGTCTGGGTTACAAACCCAACACACCTAATTATACAGCAATAATATTTCAGCAGTCAGACTTTACATCTTAAGTGCACTTTTTTATTATAAGCCTGCATTCATTAATTTGGGTAAACGAACAGTAACCTAGATTCAAACTTTACATTAAAATAAATATTAATGGAATTCAAATTGCAATATTTGAACCCTGTTTGCCATTCTGTTACGTTCAAGTCATTATTTTTTTTACTTTTAGTTGTTTTTTTTTATATTAAATTAGATTTACACGATTCGAGTGCTAGATTGCGCTGGTTTGTGACTGATTCCTACAAAAAAACCCAAATGAACAGTAAATATGATATTTTTCAAACATAAACCACACAATAAATTGCCTTCATGTATAATGTAAAAATGAAGGTTGGTCAACGTAAAACATTTAAAGGACATTTATCTTAGGGAAAAATATATTATATAAACACACACAACTGGTTTTTATAAAATAGAAACAATTTAAGTAACTTGAGAATCACTCATCACTTCCTGCTTCAATTCCACTAACAAACTTTGGGAGGCGGGGCCTAAGGGATGAAGTTAAAGCAACCCATGTTCCTGTTTGTCTAAGATGGTTGCCTCCATAATGTTCTTGTGTCTTGTTCATGTTTAGAGATGCCACATCAGTGAGATTGTGGGTGAGATAGACCTCCTTTACCCGGTAGTTAGTACAAAGGAACGAGGAAGGACAGAAACACACCTTAGCTGTTCGACTACATTTAATAGATCTATATCTACTTCCACTGGATTTATTAAAGCTGTAATTTAGTACTCCATTTCTGACTCTCACACATATACATATAGCTTCTACAGCTGACTAATCAGTGCACGCATGTAGAAGATGAACGGTTGTCAGTCACTTGGATGTGTGTGTATGTTGTTTATTATTGGCTCTTCAGAGAACAGGAAGTTCGGCGGTAGGTGATGTGTAAGTGCTGGGTAAGGGGTTGGTTCTCCAGAGCCATGAACAATGTCTGCTCCAGTCTCCCGTCTGATCTTAACTGAAAGACCCTGGAGATCTGATCAAAGACCAGATAAAAAAGAAATGTAAATAACAGTTGTGCGAAAGTTCCAAAGTTACTATGAAACTCCTCCACCAGAAGAACGCGAGACGGACCTGCTGGACGTACGGCTGCTTGGCGAAAGACGTCCTGGCCAAAGCTCGGCTCTGCAGAGCGAGTGTCTGTCCGTCCAGTTGACCTTCCTCGATCTCGACAAGTCCTGCAAAAACAAACACACACACACGGCTAGTTATTACCACAGCTCACGCTAGCATGTGATTTTATACATGATAGTTTTTTTTTTTTTTTTATAAACCAGTGTTGTGTTTGCAGTTGTTTGATATCCAGGTGAGTATTTTTGTGAATTTTTTAACAAAAGGTTAAACACTAAAGACAAATTTTATAAATCCGGTTTAAAAACAGCGCAGGAGGTCCATTTGGGGTCATTTGAGACACTCAAAAGTGAAGTGCTACCCGTTATTAGAGACATGTAAGTAACAAAATGTTTTCTCTTTTAAAGGACGTTAATAATATCTGCACTGTCAGTAGCTTGCAGCAGAAACTGAATTTGTAGTTCCAATGAATTATAATTAATGATCAGGGTCCACACCTGAGTTCTGAGCGACGATAAAGGCCACGGTGTTGGTGCCTGGCTGAATCCGAATGAAACCGCTCTCTCTGTGAAGTGGCTTTTTACTCTCAGCATGGAAAGAGTTAAACCTGAGAAAACATCACCAACGTTCAGCATTTTCAACCCCTGCAAAACTACACAGCGCAGTGTGTACTGTTCATCACAGAAATATGGTTTATCATCGTGATATTAATACAGTTTGTCTACTGTGAGAACATCCCAAGATAGTTGTTTGGTGAAATATTTAAACAATAAAATAAAAACCTCCACAAACAAAGGGGGACAAATTTAAATATATAAAACACGGATCCTCTGTAGTGACATCATCATCATGTGACTGCATTCTCATGGTGCATGTATTGCTAGTGAAATCTGCTGCATGGTTTACATGAAGTTGATGACTGGTTGCCCCACATGAGTGAAATACAACGTCTCATTGTAGTGGAAAGGAGTGATGGTGGGGAAGGAGCCTTGACCGGGCTCATCCGATTCCCACGTCCCCAGGAGCCAGTCCAGAGGGAGCAGAGCCGGGTTCAAATCCACTGCTGCGGGTCAGAAAAGGGAATTAAAACGTGTTCATGTTCAACTCGAATAATTAGTCTTGGAACGGTTGGAGGTTGACCAGGGAAGTCAGTTAAATGGTGTCTGTGGCTCAGTGGGTAGAGCGGGTTGTCCACTAATCCACTAATCGTAGGGTTGGTGGTTGGAATCCCGGCCCGGGTGATCCCATGCCGAAGTGTCCTTGGGCAAGACACTGAACCCTAAGTTGCCCCCGATGGCAAGCTAGCACCTTAGGGTTAGGGTCATTTGTAAGAGCTTTGGATAAAAGCATCTGCTAAATGAATAAATGTAAATACCACAGGAAGTTTTTATATTCTGACAAAAATCTCATTCTATGTGCCTTCAGTAAATCTTCGTTTCTGTAACATGTTTTGATGCGCAAACCATCATCATAACTCAGTGGATATGCAAATTGCGCTGTGACGTCATTTGCCGACTTCTAGCGACTTTTGGAGCATTTATTTCAATAGCAGTGCATTAATTTAGACTTATCCAGACTAACTAAATGAGTTATAATTTCACAAGTTTGACGAAACAAACTTCCAAAAGTGCACTTTTAATTCAAACCATTAAAAATATAAACCGGAAACGCTCACCGGGTTGACTCATAGGACACGACATTTTGATATTTTTTTTTTAAATAAAGTCTGGTTTATGTTGGAATAAACGACGAGTGTTAAATGAAGTAAATAATTAACTTATTTCACCGCCGCACGGATTATTTTGTTTAGCTAACAAGCGACCCTGCAACCTATCCCGGAAGTCCACGCCCACTTTGGCGCATTGAACTGTGGGAGATGTATTCAGCGCAATTATTTGGGAAATATACGAATATTTGTAACCGTAAAAAAAACCAAACTATACTAATATAATCTAGATATTATAAATATAAATATCGTGCATTTGTGTCGCATTCAAATGAAATCAAACAGTAAACTAGCAACATTAGGATTTGAGCTAGTCCACGTGTGGTCACGTGTTTCCCTGGAAACGAACCATTCCACTACCCCGTAAAATGGGGGAGACCAGCAAGTGTTGCTTGTTGGCAGTTAATTATTTATTTACATTATAAAGAGCGAGTTCGTCGTGGAAAAGAGTTGGTGATTACTTTAAATATGTTTAGCTAACATGTTAGTGCGGATTATTGTTGTTTTTATAACGGGGTTTATTACGTCACAGCTAAATAAAACCCCATTCACGAGCACATGGACGAGTCCTAATCAAGCGCTCACCTTCTCAGAGGAACTTGAGCACATGTGCAGGTTCTTATTTCTGTTGTGTTTGATAAAACGCCACGGTTCCGAGCTCAGACGTGTTCCTGAATGGCCAGTGGACGTGGTCAGTTCTTGCTGAGTCTGAGGCAGGCGTTAGAGAGGACTCTGCCAGGTAGACACGGAGGAAACTCAGGAAGCAGTCAAAAGGAAACACGTGATTGCTGCAGTAGCAGGAGGTACACCCTCACCCGGCCTCACCCGGCCTCACCCGGCCTCACCCGGCCTCACCCGGCCTCACCCGGCCTCACCCTTAGAACAAAGGCGCCATTTTACATTAGAGCCCTAAAATTGCTTTAGGGTTTGTCACTTTTCTGCTACAACCCCCGATATGTAAACCATCAAACTCTTGAGGAGTTTATTTTCTAAGACTGTCACACACACACCACCCGGTTTAATTTACGAGTTGTAGATACAACATATAAAACACAGACTTACTCAGATGTTCTAGATCATGCTTAAGTTTTTTATTTTCTTTTAAGAAGCTGTGCTTTTAGCAATGTGAAGAGAGGAAGTACAAAAAAAGGGCATTTTTCTATGGGATGGTAATCGTGGTTGGGGGTATTTTAGCTTTGATGTATTTGTGGTTGAGGGACATTTCTTTTGGGGGTATTTGTGGCAGTGGGATATTTGTCTTTGGGGGTATTTGTGGCAGTGGGATATTTGTCTTTGGGGGTATTTGTGGCAGTGGGATATTTGTCTTTGGGGGTATTTGTGGC
>JAFFST010045227.1:20675-36811 GCA_022414735.1 Noturus placidus
CTTTGGGGGTATTTGTGGCAGTGGGATATTTGTCTTTGGGGGTATTTGTGGCAGTGGGATATTTGTCTTTGGGGGTATTTGTGGCAGTGGGATATTTGGCTTTGGGGGTATTTGTGGTTAAGGGACATTTTCCTTGACATTTGATGATTTCCCTCTTTTTTAAACATGCATAGGGATGAGAGCACTAAGCCACTTCCACCACCCCCTCAAGCAGTATGTTGCCCTGCTCGGTCCTGGTCCCAGCCCCTTCCTTCCTCCCTCTGCAGGGAAAACTACTTTAACAGGTAAACGTCTCTGAGATGTCAGGCCTGAATAATTTCCGTGCTTGTGGACTCTAACATATGATTTCCCACCAGCTTGCCACCTGAGATCATCCTGAAGATTTTCTCTTATTTGGACGCGGTGTCTCTTTTCTGTGTCGGTTTTGTTAACCGACAGTTTCGAGAGCTGGCGGATGACAAGTCAGTGAAGTTTTTTCAATGTCAGCGCTAAATTTGCCTTTGTTTCTTGAGATATTGGGTTTGTGTGGAGATCAATTTGATGGAGGCTGGAAAGAAAGTTCACGTTTTAAACCCTGTGGTGTGTCTCTCACAGCATGATGTGGTACGAGTTATATTGCTTTGAGATGGGCAGGAGGAAGTGTAGGCCGAGGTTGTGTGAGACGCCGGCTTCTGTGAGCACCGATGTGCAGGACGTCCCGGCGGAGGTGTGGAAGAGGCTGCTGTTCAGTGAAATGGGCTGCCATAAGGACGCGGTGTGGAAGAAGAAGCTGCAACACGTGAACTTGAGCACGGGCATGCCGCAGCAAACCAAGCAGGTCCTTAGGTCAGACATGTTTCTTAGACTTTAAAGGGATGATGTTATTAATAAATCACATGTATATATTTAATATTGACCACAAATGGCGTTTTATAGTGTGTTGTATTTCCAGGCTTAATTCTTCTCACTCGAGCCGATATGTTTACGTTTGTCAGTGCGGCGTCATGTAACTTGTCCTTCATGTTTCTCTGACTGTTATTCCTGTGTTTATGAGGTGTTTATATGAGGTGTTTATATGAGGGGGTCTCTGCAGTGAAATTTGCAAACTTGAGTGACTGAACCTCTGAAAACTGAATGATTGGATCTATGATATGAACACTCAGTCTGAAAGAGAGAGAATTGTGCGCGTGTTATTTATGAATTAGAGGTGGTGTGTGTGCTGCAGGAGTCTGGGTGTTGTCTGGGAGATCACGCTGACCTATAGGCGAGGGAAGCAGAGCATGTCCAAGCCTTCTCAGGTGTTTTTCTCCAACTCCTCCGTCACCGTGTGCTGGAGCGACGGTGTGTTTCCGCAAATTCACAACGTCATTAGCATTCAGCTCCACGGAATCCTGGATTCCCCCACGACCACTCCAACCAAGTGAGCAAGCTCCTTTAGTCACGGCTAGTATAGGTCTACTACAGGAGGCTTTTCCCTAATGGGAAAACCGAGTTAAATGCCATTGGAAGTTATTGAAGATGTTTGTGTCTGGTCCAGGCTGCAGTGGCGCTCTCTGATCTGTAAAACGCCGGTGAGACGGTTTGGCAAATGGAGGCATATTGGAACGGACAGGCTGGTGAAACTGTTCCAGTTTGATGAAGGGATCACTGTGGGAGTATGGAGAGTACGGCCATGATTTAGATTTACAGTAAAATAGTGTAACTTTCTGCTCCGCTCTTGATCATGTCTGTGTTTAGTGTATTTATCTGTGCATTTGTATTTATGCTTGGCTGTAGGGCACGTGGGTGATCGCCTTCATCATGGCCACCTTACACTTCCACAGACTGGTGGAGAGAAGTGTCCTTGGGTCTCTGTTCTGGTACGCTGCTGTTTGTTTTATCTCTTTTAATCAATCTGTGTTTTGTATTTCTTCTTTTGAGATGGGTACAGAGGCCACGCCTCCTTCATTCGACCTGGGACTGACAAACGTGTAGGTCACGCCTTTTTATGACTGATGGACATGGAGGCCATGCCTCTTTCATTATGACTGACATGCACACAGGACACACCTAATTCTTTTAGACTGACTGACAGAGGCCACGCCTCCTTCACTAGACCCGGGACTGACTGACAGAGTGCACGGCTTCTTTATGACTAACCGATACGGAGGCCACACCTCCTTCTCTATGACTAACTGACACCGAGGCCACACCTCCTTCACGATGACTGAGTGACAGACTTTTTCACTATGCCAGATATTTTCCTGCTTTATCCCCCACACCCCAGCACCTACAGGCCAGAAGAGATCAGCCCCCTGCAGACCGACGTCCCCCCGGGTTCCAGTGTTCCTGGTTACACGGTGCTCGTGCAGCTTCACAACTCAGTGCGATGCATCGTGCAGTGCCGTTACTCGCCGGTGCTCTGTACCAGAGGTAACGTCTCTACACACTGCTCATACTAATTATAGGCTAAACACAGCAAGGGGCGTGAACTCTTTAGTTACAAATGCATTAGCCTATCCATTTCTTACACACACGCGCGCACACACATGAAGTCATTACGTAGGTTGGAATTACTTTCACACTTTCTGATATTTGTTTCGGAGATAATTTGTGCAATTATGAGATTCGCCATGGAGATTCAGCAAGGCGTTTATCTCCTCGTTTCTATGGCAACGCAGACAACGCACATACGTTAGCCGACATGATCGCTACTGTAGCAGAACAATATACTGCACTTTTGAGGTTAATGAATACTAAGGAACCGTGTGATCGATTTGCGTATAATTCCGTTAATTCTGACTTTACAGTCAAGTGCACAAGTTTGCGCACCCCAGGACACGATAAAGAAGGCAAAGAAATGTAATTGACAAGAAGACATTTTACTGTGCTGAAATGGATATTGATAATGAAAAAACACATCTTTTTAATAATGAGATGAGTCTCATTTCTACTTAAAAACCTTTTTAAAAAATTGTTGATTGAGTTGTTGTTGTTTCAGGCCACGCCCACCTAGCGTTTTCTTTGCTACATTGGAAATAGAGGGTTTTTATTTTTATTTTTTTAATTTTGTTTTGTCTTCCTATTTTTCATTTAGAAACTATGGGGACACTAACTTTTGCCTTCAACTGTACATTTCTAACTTCCTTCCAATGTGGAGGCTTCTGCAATTTATTTTGAACAATATTTTGATTTCAGCGAATGCTCTTTGCAGGTGCTAAGTTTATTATAGTGATTCTCACGTAAATGAAGACCAGATTAACCAGACTAACTGTGTAAGACTTTAAAGTCGAGGGAAAATCCCTGTACAGTAATTTGTGATTTTATTTTCCTAACTACAAATCAAACCCCAGCCCACATTTTGGAGCTAAACAGAGCTGCAGGAGAGTGAAGACGCTTCTCTGCTTGTTTATCGGGTTTCATTAAAACTGAAGGTTCTTCACTCGCTGCTGCTACTACACCTTCAGACACGTGGCGTTAAAAACCCGAACGTTCACTTCAACCCAGTCTTTATTCTGCCCTCGTCAGATGAGCTCCATACCGAATTCGTGCAACTCCGACCTGTCAAGTCCAGCACGTCTCAGAAGTACACGCCCATTGTGGGGAAGATCAGTTTTCCCTGGAAGGCCGGTGAGCTGTACGGAGACGTCAAGGTAACACTCTAACATTAACTCTAGAATATTCCTCCAGTTCAAGTTGGTTCAAATGCGTAAATAAATGTACAGTGAATTTTAAACACCAGAACCAACCCGAACACCGTGTTTCAGTGTTCCGTCATGTAACGATGGACTTCCAGATTATTCCAAATAACGCACTACTCGCTTATAAAGCTGCTGTTGTGTATGCGGCCTGTTTTCTGTACTCGTCACTGTTACTATAGAAACGGTAACGTTGTTAAAATAAACCTGCACTACTGTCAGCTGCTGTTTTAGAGAACTAATCAACAGCTTCCAACCAATCAGGATCCAGGATTCATCAGCGCTGTGGTGTGTCACGTATTTGTTTGCATCAGATTCATTTGTACAGTAAAGGATGAGCTTTACGCCGAGCGGTGTGGGCCTCCAGAAGTAACGTACTGCTGCTTTAATGTACTGAAGGTGCTGTTTTGGTCGTATTTTAAAGTTGGTTGTTCTAGGAGGAATATTACGTGAAATACGTTTTAGCGTTTGGAATGAAGTTGCGTTTGAAAGGCATTTCATTTCTTAAAAAATGTGTTTCTTCAGATTATGTTTAATACACGGTGATCTAAACATCCTGTTTTATGAGCAGCACTGCTGCGTGATGACGGTGTCTGTGCTGGACGCGGCTCAGAGGCCGGTGTGGTGCATCAGTTCGTCCGTGTCTCTCGTCCTCTGCCGCTCCGACGTGGTGTGCGAAACCTGCGACGACGAGCAGTTTGTGCTGTGGTACAACGGTGCCGACGGGAAGTTGAAGATGAGCCTGGTGTGGATGCAGGACCTGGAGATGTACTTCCTGATCAACCTCCACATCTGGATCCGTGTGGAGAAAGAAGACGAGTGACCTGATTTATGTAGACATGTTAGAAGGTTTGTTTTATAGCTGAATTGAAATCCACTGTTTGTATTTGTTGGTTTGTTTATTGCGTAGTTAAAATGCCAAAGTCTGGTTTAGGATCAGCGTCACTCGTATAAAGTTCCTTTTCAGAGTTGATTGTGTTTTTCTTTCTTGCAGCTGGTTGTAAGATTTATTTTGTTGTGTTATGAAGTGAATAAAGTGAGACTGTGGACACGTGACTCGTTCTGGCGGCTATAAAATCAGTCTTCGGACGTATGATCTATTTTGGGATTACAAAAAACGAAAATCCCGGGGGCGCTGTCGAGCGTGATGTGGAGTAGGTTGCTTTGGCTTGAGCTCCCGTCGAACTTCTGGTTTTCTTAAGTTAATAAGCGTTTTTCAGAGTTTAATACCAACAAACCCGGTTTCTAACACACTTTCATAATCTGATTGCATGTATTTGTGCTAATTTGTGGAAATATATAAATTCAGAGTCAAGAGCCAAATCTAGGCCTAGCAACGTTTCAGCCACGAGCGCCGCTGCCTCACCGGGCTCGGAGCCCCCGCCTCGGCCGAACAGCCAGGAGTTGGAGTCCCTGAAGGCAGATATTCTGCTTTCACTAAGGGCTGAAATTTCTTCGGTGATAAAAATAGAGTTGAGGAGCGCACTTGTGGAAAGTGACAAAACAATATGGCCGCCATGCGCTCCGAAATTAACCAGGTAAAAACCGCTATCATAGAGGTAGAAGGTGATTTAACGACCTGTTCGGACGAGGTGGCGGCTCTACAGAATACAGTGAAAGGTCTGGCGGTAGAGATGGATGGACTCAGACATAAATGTTGAGGATATGGAGGGCAGACTGAGGAGGTGTAATATAAGAATTCTGGGGGTGGTGGAAACGAACGGATCCAGTTCCACAAAATCGGTCTCGGAGCTACTGAGAGAGACATTACAGCTGGATAGAGATGTGCTTGTGGACCGCTCTCATAGAAGCCTGGGCCCTGTGAGGAAAGATGGGAAACCGCGCCCCATCATAGCCAAACTCCACTACTATCAGGACTGTGATGTATTGAGTCGGGCGGGCGCTCTGCTCCGGGATAATGGTGAGATGATAGCTATTTATCCGGATTACACCGCGAGTGTCGCTAAGGCCAGGGCGGCTTTCAACGAGGTCAGGAAGTTGCTTTGTAATTTTTTTCGAGAATTTTACTTTTGGCATGGTCATCCGCTTAAAAATCACTATTGGTGGAAGCTTTTGTCAGAACACGAGTGAAATGCGTTCTCTCATGGCTGGTTGTTTTCAACGTGACGGACGATTCACCTTTTTTAACAGTCCTAGTAAGAGGCAGGTCAAACGTCAAAGGTACTTCATCCATATTTATGATGTCGTCTGGTCCGATGGAATTCCCGACTATCTTTGTTTGAGTGAATTTTGCGGAAGTTTGTAACTTTTTCCTCGTAGTCGGGAGAGAGTTGCTGACACAGTCGTCCGTGCCCTGATGGACCGGCCTTTTCGTCTCATAAATCTGAGACACCACGATGGTCCACCTCTAAAATCTTCAATCTTCTTTTCATTGGCGATTGTTTTGACTTTCAGTCGGATCTGCACAGTGAAACACCTCGGCCGTCTGCTCTGTGTGTTCACCAGTCTTCAAGAATGTTCTCAAGTTCGGGCCATCTGCTTTTCTTACCTCTGCAAGCTTTTGTCGTCTTTTTGCATTGAGTCAGTTCTTCACGCTGACGTCTCCAACGTCTCTCTATCGATTCATTGATGCCAAGCTTACGTGCAGCAGCTCTGTTTCCTTCTTTGACAGCCAGATTGAAAGCCTTTAACTTGAAAGCTGCATCATACGCATTTGTTCATGTGTTTTCCGTGATGAGGGTGTGCATGAAGCGCAAAATGACGGATCTGAAGAATTTAGTGTGAGTGCTTTTGATTTAATTCGAACAGTTTCATTGGTCCACTGTGATCTGTTCGGTAATTTCATTGGTCCGATGTGACGAGGCTAAATGTTTTGGCTGCATGAAGCTCGTTAGCCCGTAAAAATCCATAAATTAGCCGCATCGTTGTTTAAGCCCCAGTGTTCAAAGCGTGTGAAAAAAGTAGCGGCTTATACACCGGAAAATACGGTACAGAAATTTCTGGAGAACTTGAATGGTGAAACGTAGTTGTTTCCAAAGCGATCAGATCGTATCTCTCCTGTCGGACACGCCCCCAGTGATCCTACACCCCGCCCCTTTCTGCTCAGAGTCACAAGCGCACAAATAAAGTTGATACTATTGCTGAGAGGGGCGCACGGTGGCTTAGTGGTTAGCACGTTCGCCTCACACCTCCAGGGTCCGGGGTTCGAGCCCCGCCGGGGCCATGTGTGTGCGGAGTTTGCATGTTCTCCCCGTGTGTGATTGGCGTGTGTAAAGTGTCCGTAGTGTATGAATGTGTGTGTGAGTGTGTATGTGATTGTGCCCTGCGATGGACTGGCACTCTGTCCAGGGTGTAACCCCGCCTTGTGACCGATCCTCCCTGGGATAGACTCCAGGTTCCCCCGTGACCCTGATAAAGGAGTAAGCGGTTGAATATGGATGGATGGACTATTGCTGAGAAAGGGGGGGGTGTAATGACCTCAAAAGAAACACAAATTTGGAGAAGAAACGGACGCGAGATTAGTCAGACAAATCAGACGTGTATTTAGTGCATCAGGATTTTGTGTTTATAACATATTATAGCTGTTATAACAATTAAATAAGCCTGCTCTGTACATGTTGGACAAAAACGTAGGGTTGGTCTCCCCAGTCCAGGCACTAGACATTTCAATCATTGTCTTATTGCTTTGTGGTGCACTGAGAACGCAGCAAAAAAACCCTCAACACCCATTCTTCTGCCCTTCTTCGCTCCAAAGGAAAACAACAGACTTGAGAACTTAGTGCCGACTGTTTTTCAAACCTGCATGCACAAACGTGATCCGTGGTGCAGACGTGAACACAAACCTGAGATTATAAACCCTGAGAGCTTGAATTGGTCATTTTAATAATAAAATTTTTTTTACTGTACATTTTACACATCATCTTAACAGGGTAAGTCGTCTATGGCGTGTTTGCTGTCTATACAGCTGTCCGGTAGCCGAGGGAGGAGTCCGATGTCGTCATGTGATTGTCTTTAGGCCTTGTGTTTTTTGCAGTGTTTCAGGGCGTCGGCCAGGGCTGCTAGAGCTTTATCAGCGTTATACGTGCTGCAGTTGTAGCCCATCAGCCCCAGTCGCATCACCTAGAACACACACACGTCAGACGTTAACACGTGACTCTGGTTCAGTCTTAACTCTAGAGTGTAGCAGTGTAAAGGCATCATTGCATTAAAAGGGGTGGAGCCTACATTACCTTCACTCACCTCTAATTAGAGTAAGATGGCACAAATTGCTAGAGAATTTAAATAGTACATCTGACGTTAGGTACTTTGTTAGTTAGCCTTGTTAGCTCATTATCATCAGAAAGATACGGCTAGAGACAGGCCGGCTACGTTAGCGATGAAGTGTATACATCACTTGGTTCTCCTCACCATGCCAATGGATGGCCCCAGGCCTCCTGTCATCTCCATCTGGTGGTGTTTCATCATGTACGTTAGAAGCTCTTTCCAGTCGTACCCTTCAGGGATCGCTATGGTGGTGACTGACGGCAACCTCAGATCCTGAACACAAAAGAATCACGTGATCGACGTGTCTCATTAAAGATTAAACTGACGAGCGATTGACGAATGCCTCACCTTGTCCTTGATGAAGAGTTTGAGGCCGAGGTCTTCTAAGCCCTTCCACAGGTACTCTGCTACCTCTCTGTGCTGTCTCCACGAGTTCTCCAGACCCTGCAGGGAAGAACCGAACAGAACATCCTCAGTACTGACTCACTATATTCTGAATCAGCTGAAGCACCAAAAAAGGAAAGAGGCCACGCCTTCTTCATTGGGACTGACAGCTGCAGAGGCCACACCTCCTAATCTGACATAGACCGGTATAG
Organism: Noturus placidus; assembly: GCA_022414735.1. Taxonomy (NCBI): domain Eukaryota; kingdom Metazoa; phylum Chordata; class Actinopteri; order Siluriformes; family Ictaluridae; genus Noturus; species Noturus placidus. The sequence continues at coordinate 29,152 of JAFFST010045227.1, forward strand.
AAGCCGTGCCTCCTACGTTAGGACTGACACACCCAGAGACCACGCCTCCCTCACTGAGACTGACACACCCAGAGGCCACGCCTCCCTCACTGAGACTGACACACACACACTAAGGTCACGCCTCCTCCATTGAACCTGCCACAGACACACACAGAGGCCACGCCTCCTCCATTGAGACTGACACACACAGAGGCCACGCCTCCTTAACGATCACTAAGAAACATTGACCCAATTCACATTAGCACTCAGGCTGACAGTGTGCACGTGTGTACTGATGACATCACACTGACCTTCTCTGTGAGGATGGCGAGACTCTCTCTCAGGGTGAAGAACCCGGACACGGGGCCAGTGTGATGATACCTGCAGCACAGAGTTACAGACATCGCACACACTGACTTTCCGGAAGTGCGACGCGAACATTTCCAGCTTTTATTATTATTTATTTCTGAACACACTCACATTCGGGCAGGTTTACCATCGTTACCCCAGTAGTTGGACAGGTGAGTCATGTCCAGCAGGTAGGACACGGGCTTCGTCTTCCTGTTGAACATCTTCTGACTGCGTGAGATAAAAGCACGGAAGAAAAGCATGTAGGAACTCACTGCGTTCCTGCATTTTCACTTCAAATGATCTCGTGTGCACGGGCTTCGAGCTCATTAATGGCTCATTTTAAAAAGTGAGATTCAGAGCCAAAGTTCCTCCAGGTTCCTGCTTTGTTTTCCTGTTTCTGAGCTCAGACACGGAGCAAAGATGGAACAGGTTTTTAAAACCTCATGTTTTATTTTTATCCTTTTCGTTTTACTTCTTCTGTCTTGTACAGCATTATAAAATACCATAGGTTTATTATTTATTAACCTATAAAGGCTTTACATTACACAGAGAAATGCTGATACTTTGTCCCTTGAAGTAGAGATTTGACATTACAGTGGCTCAAAGACAAAACAGACAAAAAGAGAAATGAAATAGATTTTATTTCTTGTTTTCTATTTCACACTCACCACGCTCTTTCGTTGAATGAAATCGGTGCTGTGCCTGGAGGGGCGTTTAAGGCCTTCTGTGAGCCCGTGTACAGAATATCGATCTCTGCATGGAGAGAACCGACACACACGAGATGTTGGACACTGAGCAGGTCTACCTCCAAACTCTACACGTATCCATATCCGTATAAATATACTGTACATATAAACACAAGTCTCTGATTACTCTGTTTGTCCATGAGAAGAGGCGAAGCTCCCAGAGACGCCACGGAATCCACCAAGAACATGCAGTTGTACCTGTAATCACACGGAGTTTACTCTCAGCATGCTGTAACACGTCGCGGTGTTCTATTCCTCTTACGCCACAGCAATTCGCTAAGAAAGCGTGGAAATCATAAACGCTATAATTTGGGTGTGAATGAAAGGCGTAAACAGGATGTGTTACGTGACCTCCACGCTGTGGAAATGTCTTCATGCTGTATGTTTAATAAACCATGGCGTGCTGATCCACTCACACGACACCTCTTTAAGTTATCCGTGGTACAGGATGAAGCGGCCTGATCCCTAAATCCCTAAAAATCTCTCTATCATGTAACTTTCGGACTTTCTTTTTTTCAGTTTCAGATGTGGGGGAAACATGCTGTTTACGGCGGAGCAGGAAGTGAGAATTGTGTGTTCTGCGAAGAGAACTGGAGGTGGAGTCAAAACAAACGTAGCTATTTTTAGACTCTACGTGTATTTGTTTTTTTAGTACGATTAAAAAACATGCTTTGCAGATGATGCATCACATCATTTTTTACAGAAGCGTTATTATTTGCTTAAACTCCAACACAAATAGATGGAAGATTAACTGGATCCAGAGCTCTGCTGCACATCAGAGTGGATAGTGATGATGAGGAGTCTTTATTAATCATGTATACGTTACAGCACAGGGAAATTCTTCTGTCTTCACATACCCCAGCATGTCAGGACATTGGGGACAGAGTGCAGGGTCGGCCATGATACAGCGCACCCTGGAGCAGAGAGGGTTAAGTGCCTTCTCAAGGGCCCAACAGAGGCAGCTTGGCAGTGCTGGGGTTTGAACCCCACCTTCCGATTAGTAATCCAAAGCCTTAACCACCTCTGCTCCCATGTTTGATTTCTCTCGGTTTCTCAGCGATGTTCTTTAAGCCAGTGGTTTCATGGGAGTTTCATACTACAGTACATGATGAAAATCAAACACGGGTGAAAATCACCTCTGTGATCATGTGACTAAACCGCCAACACTACAGGTCCAGTACAGGTGCAGGAGTCCACAGTGAGCGGGTGATAAGTAGTCCAGAATCAATCAGAGACTGGAAGATCAGGAGAACGTGTGGAAGGAAAACAAACTTGTGAAACTACCGTGGGCCGGACTTCTGTGTCCTCGTAGCTAGTTATGACCATAGTGATTGTATTGTGTGTGTGTGTGTGTGTGTGTGTGTGTGTGTGTGGACGAGGTCCTCACTTGCGGCAGATGTCTCCGATGCCGTCTACAGGGTGAGCGAGGCCAGCCGAGGATTCTCCATGTGCGAGGAAGAACAGAACGGGTCTGTGTTTGGAAATCTCCTGTGATTGTAATACACAATCAGAACAATATGCAGATACAGTCATTATTAATTATAATTCATATTAAATAGCACTGAACTAGCGCTTTAACCGTGAACGAGAGGAATCTGTTTACCTTCTCGATTTCTTCATTTGTGAAATAACCACCAGGAGCTTTGACCAGAGTGTGAACGTTGGCACCTGTTCAAATCCAGGCACAAACCCACCATTAGTTCCTCTTTCTCTTCATCATTTTATTTCTTTTAATTAAAACATTCTAGTTTATTGTTTATCTATTACTTTAAAGCACTTTGTAACTATATATTTTATTTAGTCCAATATTAAAATGCTATCAAATGTTTTTAGAATGTTTTTTTTTTCTTTTCTTTTTTACAAATTTTCTACCATTTTAGGATTTTAATGAAACATGTATGCAGTGTATCGCACGAGTGTTCCTGTTACAGAAAACCATCAAATTCTTAATAAGCCTAATTATTATTTTTGACTTTACTCTAGGAATTGTTGCCCTATAAAGATGTTTACAGACAGAAAAGGTCTATAAACTACTAAATTGTCCTAGTGTTTAAAAAACCCTAGGTAAATTAAACATAGACGGTCACCTGTGAAGAATATTTAAAGGGCTGGGGCCCTTTTCTCTCTCTCTCTCTCTCTCTCTCTCACCATGGGGCACATGGTGGCTTAGTGAGATATATATAGATATATATATATCCATCCATCCATCTTCAACCGCTTACTTCTTTTTCGGGGTCACGGGGAACCTGGAGTCTATCCCAGGGAGCAATGGGAACAAGGCGGGGTTACACCCTGGACAGAGTGCCAGTCCATCGCAGGGCACAATCACATACACACTCACACACTACGGACACTTTAGACACGCCATCAGCCTAACATGCATGTGTTTGGACTGGGGGAGGAAACCCCTAGAGCACGGGGATAACATGCAAGCTCCACACACACATGACCCTGGCGGGACTCGAGCCCCCGACCCTGGAGGTGTGAGGCGAACGTGCTAACCACTAAGCCACCGTGCGCCCCCTATATATATATATATATATATATATAATATATATATATATATATATATATATATATATCTCCCATTTCGTCTTTCACATAATTAATTTATAAATATTATACGCTACATATTTATATAATTAAATATCGACTAATCTGAGTGTGAATCTATACATTTCATAATCACAATCTACATCCAGATGTGAGTTTTATATCTTCAGTAGCAGGGACAGGAGAGATGATATTATTAATATTGTAAACATGGATATTGCAGGGCATCACAGGTCAGTACTTTTATACACACAGAAATACTAAACTGTACCTTTCCTTGTCGCTGGTTTGTATCTATAGTGTGTATCTTTTACCTGGGAAGGTGTGTGTGTGTGTGTGTGTGTGTGTGTGTGTGGTGAAATGTTTCTTAAGGTCCAGGTATGTACTATAAATACATTTTTAAAGGTATAAAGATGCACACTGAAGGTACAGAAGTCTGCCACTGCAGTGACGAGGATCAATACCATGTGGTAGCTTAATCTCAGAGAAAGTATTTGTTCAAAATGTGTTCGAATCAAATCTTGGTATAATTAAATGATCACAGAAGAATTTTCATGTTTTCATATTTCCTTTTTGTTTTGGTATTTTTTGTGGCTATTTTATCAACCCCCCAGTATGGTGCATTATGATCCTGTGGAATATGGTGATATGATATTGTTGTATGTATCACTCCCCCGCTGCATACACTAATCAGGAGGCTGATTTAAAGTGGTACCCATTCTGTTTGCGATTTCAGCCACGCGTTCTCCCCACACGCCGTTAATGGACACCAGGACGCTCTCTCCCGGTTCCACTATGTTAAACACTGCGCACTCCATGGCCGTGTGACCCGACCCGCTCATCGCCAGCGTCATGAGGTTGGTGGTCTGAAATGCGTAGCGGATCCCCTCCTTGATGTCGTTCATGATCTACGATGAAAACAAAGCAGAGAAGGAAATTAGTCTGGGTTAAAAAAAAAACCAGTCGTTCATTTTTCAACCCACACTAACGGGTCAAATAAAACGGCGCATGAGGTCTCACCTCGTACATTTCCGGATGTAGGTGACCGATGATGGGTCTCCCTCCAGCGGCCAGTACACGGGGTGACACGTTAGAGGGTCCGGGTCCGAACAGATAGCGGTACGGCACCTCGAGCGGGCGCAGCATGCAGGCAGGAGGGGGCACATGCAGTGAGGATGGGCACGAGGATGAGGAAGCACGCATACACAACACCGAGCAGTACTCCAGAGCCACCACATGCTGCTGGGCCAAGAAGCGCACGCCCCTGCAGAGCGAGCTCATCGGTAACATGGTGCGACCTGCTGATTGCACTGATCTGACGTTACTGCACTGACTGAGACTGGAGTAAAAAGCTGAAGAGCAAATATTTAAAAAGCAAACAGGGTCTTTGACCTCTCAGTCATGCGTCACTGCTCAGGTCCTCCCCCTCAACCTCCAGCACACAGGCATGCGCAGGGCTGGAGCAAATCCCAAGAAATTAGACTTAAGTGAAAGTAGAGCGAATGCGTCAAAATCTTACTAAATAAAGAACAACAAAAAGGTCACTCGTGTACAGAGATACCTAATGTCTTCCGCTCCTGACCACGAGAACAAAGTCCATACGCCTTATTCTGCTGAATAACATCATTCTTCCGAGTACAACTTCAACTGAGTCAAAGCATCAAGTTCTGATTCAGACCCATATGAATGGTGTAGCTATAAATAACTGAAATGAAGAAACTGGCCATATTTATTGCATGGAAGTATTGTGAAGCACAGTTGTCCTGAGATATCTGTCAATTTAAAAAAGAAAGAAAGAAAGTTATTACAGGTCTAGAGGCTTAAAAATGACCGCGATCACATGTCTTCCAGCTGTGCTCATTAATAAAGGGTTTAGAGCAGTTCTGGAGGAAGGCACAGTACGTCTCCAGTACGATAAACAGCCACCTTTTCAGCATTGGCACAGACTTTGGCACTTTTCCTCACATGAAATCGAGCTGAGTTTGCAGAGATACAGAAAATTACGCACTCGCATCGATTTCTCATGTCGCCCGACTTGTTTACAGACTGCGAAGAGGAGTCGACCCTGTCGGAGGGAATGGATTGGCTGGTGTGGACACACACACACACACACACACACACACTGCTCTTTCATTCATACACAGCATATAAACGTGCAACACCATCAATACTTCGCTCAGACACGTCAATATGCAGGACAGGACAGACGCTTTGTTCACGATTTTTCTTTCCTTTTTCCTGAAGCTCATATTTCAGTTTATTTTGAGTAATCTGCAGGAAATTTGTCTGCAAACTTTGGTTTTTGTCGTGTTTGGTGTCGTTAATCTTTTGTTGTGTTCATTACTAGAACATGACCTTCAGCCTGGTCCATTCAGGGTCAATAATTAGACGAGCCGGTAAATAAGTCCGGGGCTGTTGTTTGTGCGTGCGTGGCCTTTGTACCACGGTGGGGCTCGACTCCAATGTTTACACTTTTTTGAGGAAGTCGTCTAGATTTCAGCCGTTCCTCTATCAACAACAGGCCTGATTAAGTTAAATCTGATCAACCAATCACAAAACTGGACTGCGTGACATCACCATGCATATTTTCCTCCAACCACACATCCTTCCATAAACATTGCCTGTAGGTGGGTTGGCTATACCTAATTATCCCCCGGCGTGAGAGCGTGTGAAATATAAATATAGAATAACTTTTATGAATATTTTATAGAAAAGTGCAGGATGTTCCTCTGCTCAGAAATCACCCGAGACTTGTTCATTGTCTCGAGCTGTTTTCTGAAATTTGCATTCCGCTACTGAATATTCCAGTACAGTCGGACTGAACTGAGCTCGCAGTTACCACAAACAGGTAGATCATCGTAGAAATCAAAGAAATCTAATGGTTTCCACTAATAGCATTACAAACCATCAGCAAACCATTAAAACCATTACTATTATTGGTCCTTAATGGTGCCGACTAGACTTAACATGCCACCAATAGAAGGTAATGAATTACCAGTAGAGACCCACAGGGAGCATAACAATTTCCATTAAGGACCAATACAATTCCCTTCAAAACCACTACAAATACAAATAGAGTTTTTAATGCAGTTAATAGCTTCTGATTTAGCGTGTGTAGAAGTCTGAGCTCAGTGAAATACTTCACCTTTAACTACATTTACACTGAATTTGTACATCAGCAAGTCACTTTTAGATACACAAAGTGTGTATGTGAGTGTAAACACACGCGCACGCACACACACACACACACACACACACACACACGATGCTAAATACAATAGCACAATGCTAAACTGGGGATTTAAGCTAGCTTCATTAGTCTTGCAGCTCCAGAACTTCAGACACTAAACATCAGACTTTATTGGGGTTTAAAAAATATTGTGGATTTTTTAAATCTCCATTAATCCACTTTATCATTTATGAGATTTAATACAGTGATTTTTTTGTAAGTACCCGATTTTACCACCAGATGGCGCTGCTGTACAGAATTACCATCACTCCAAGTCTATCTATCTATCTATCTATCTATCTATCTATCTATCTATCTATCTATCTATCTATCTATCTATCTATCTATCTATCTATCCTTAGCTAACTACCTACTCTATCTATCTATCTATCTATCTATCTATCTATCTATCTATCTATCTATCTATCTATCTATCTATCCTTAGCTAACTACCTACTCTATCTATCTATCTATCTATCTATATTTCTGTCTGTCTATTTGAAATTTTATTGATAATATTTTGTACAGCGACTAGGCACTTAACTTGAACTTATTATTATTATTATTATTATTATTATTATTATTATTATTATTATTGTAACCTAAGCTTAATTAAATATATGAAACAAAATAAAACCAATTGTATGTAATGTAATTAGATTAAGATTTAGATGACATTAGATTACGATGAGATTACTCACCTATTATTTATAGGGCGGCTGTGTCTCAGTGGGTAGAGCGGGTTGTGTCTCAGTCGGTAGAGCGGGTTGTCCACTAATCCACTAATCGTAGGGTTGGTGGT
>JAFFST010045227.1:36831-69842 GCA_022414735.1 Noturus placidus
AAGTCGCTTGTAAATGTAAAAATGATATTTCTGTAAAGCTGCTTTGAGACAATGTACCATTGTAAAAAGTGCTATATAAATTATTATCTATCTATCTATCTATCTATCTATCTATCTATCTATCTATCTATCTATCTATCTATCTATCTATCTATCTATCTATCTATCTATCTATCTATCTATCTATCTGTCTGTCTGTCTGTCTGTCTGTCTGTCTATCTCTCTATCTGTCTGTCTGTCTGTCTGTCTGTCTGTCTGTCTGTCTATACTTAGCTAACTACCTACTCTATCTATCTATCTATCTATCTGTCTGTCTGTCTGTCTGTCTGTCTGTCTGTCTGTCTGTCTGTCTATCTAGCTAACTACCTATCTATCTATCTATCTATCTATCTATCTATCTATCTATCTATCTATCTATCTATCTATCTATCTATCTATAGGGTGGCTGTGTCTCAGTGGGTAGAGCGGGTTGTCCACTAATCCACTAATCGTAGGGTTGGTGGTTGGAATCCCGGCCCGGGTGATCCCATGCCGAAGTGTCCTTGGGCAAGACACTGAACCCTAAGTTGCCCCCGATGGCAAGCTAGCACCTTGCATGCAGCTCTGCTACCATTGGTGTGTGAGTGTGTCTCATTTGTAAGTCGCTTTGGATAAAAGTGTCTGCTAAATGTAAATGTAATTATATTCATTTAAAAGAATCCTATAAGAGTAACGTACCTCGGATCAAGTTACTTCCCTCAGGCATTTATTTCTCTACACACAGTGATGTAAACTCACTGCAGTTCTGTTCAAATTTGCTAGAAAGAATTGACCATGCCACGTATTTGGATAAGCATCATGTCTTGTGAAACATCTTGCGATATATATATATATATATTCTTTGCTATAAATCTGCTTTAATCTCAGGAGGAAGTGTAGGTGTTCTTATGTGAGCCGTGAATGTGAACAGACTCTGAATAAAGATTCGTGTTGTCACTGCTGCACAGCAGGAGGTGGCAGCCTTTTACAAAGGCTGTATTGAGAGGAGGACACGCAGTGCATGCTGGGATATCAGGCTGCATCTTACACACACACACACACACACAGCAGAGATAATGCAGACCTGGATGTGAAATTGCAGCTGATTTCACCATCACCATTCTGCCTTGCTCCATCTCCTCCCTCTCAGCAATGTGATGCGCTGATGATGTCATGACTGCATCCTCAGCATCCACAGCTCCATCATCACAGCCATTTTGTGCTTCTGCTCTCTCCATTCTCTCCTCCCTCCTCCCTCCCTTCTCCTGCCTGAGCCCACCCAGAGTCCTGACACATCACTGAGTACCAGGCCCCTGCAGACACACACACACACACACACACACACACACACACACACACACAGGCTGAGGAAAACAAGGCAGATGAAGACAACAGGCTCAATGGAATAACATCTAGCACCAGAAGGCTCCCCGGGACTTTCACCATCACGGAGATTGGGTAAGTCGAGCAGCTTTGTGTGGAAAACTGCCTGATTTGTTGGTGGTTATTTTTGGTACGTCAGCCACTGAGCTGTATAGGGTGTTGTTCTGTTCTGTTCTGTTCTGCCTTCTGTTCGGCCTTGATGTTCTGAAAAGGGGGACGACAAACTGGACGACAAATAAACCCTGTGAGAAATGATAATAAGTAGCATTCTGATAGATATTAGCATACAGAAATATCCAATATTCCTCAGCACAAGATGATTTCTAGACATTTTTCATTTTTAATTTGATTTGTTCAGATGAATCTCGACAACTGTCTCGCGTCACGTGACGATGGCAGACTTGACTTCCGTCGAGCATTCAGATGATTATTTATTAAATATCTCCGAATGAACTCGCACTGGATTCCTTCGCAGGATTACTTACGATCGATAACTGTGTCCAGAAGCAGGTTCGGTAACCCGAGCATGGAGAAAGGTCAGATATATTAGATATATATTGTATAGACTATGAGAGATGTTATGAAAGTTAATAGTGAGGTGTCGTGTGTTTTGCAGTGGTTCTGACGTGAGTGTGACCAGAGCACAGAAGCTCGTCCATGTAAAAACGCGTCTCGGTTAGGAATCTAAAGTCAGATTTTAACATGATGTTAATGATTTAATCCTGCATGATGCCTCTGTGTGTGTGTGTGTGTGTGTGTGTGTGTGCGCGTGCTGGGGTGAGGCCAATGCCATTCATTCTCTGTCCAAAATGGCCGACGATCTGTTTACATTCCTGGATGGTTTCGATACAGAAATAAAGGGTGTGTATCTGTGTATCTCTACACACTCGGGTCACTTCTGTCCTAAATGATGGATTTGTTCTCACTGTAATGTCTGGACTGTTTAACAGCTGGTTCTTTATACATTATACTGTTTTTAAGTTAAAAGACATTTGGATTTTTTTTAGCTGCTTGAGATCGTTCAGTAGCCACGCCCTCTCGGAATCTGCTCTTCTCTGATTGGTCAGTTTCTCACATTTCTGTCTGCGAGCGATTCATTTCTCTACGTCGAAGATGCTGAATTAAATTGCCGGGGATTTTAGTCCAAAGAAAATGCAGTTTATTGGCAATTATTTACATTTACCATATTGTTAGTCCATTAAAACAAACAAACAAACAAATAAAAAACAAACGAACAAACAAATAAGTGTAAGTTAGTAAGTAAGTAACCACATTAATGAATTAATGCATTTGGAAATAAATAAATATGCAAGCTAATTAATAAATAAATAAATAAACAAATAAATAAATATGTAAGCTAGTAAATGAATATGCAAAGAAGTAAACAAACCAACAAAAAGTAAATAAATAAATATGTATGTATATAAACAAACAAATAAATAAATACATTTATAAGTAAATAAGTAAATAAATAAATATGTAATCTAGTAAATAAATAACACATAAATTATATAAGTAAGTAAATAATTAAATTCATTTGTGAATCCCCAATTTCCCCAAATTCCTTCCTCTGGTAAAGATAATGTCAAGCAACTATTTAAAAAAAAAAGAGAAGACTTTATCAGACCCATTTAATTTAAGAAACTTAATCTTGTATTGTTTATTGAAATTAGTTTTATATTCCTAAACGATCATACAAAGAACAAAATCTATATAGAAAGCCAGATGGAATATATATGCGCATATACAAGTATGTATGTATATATATATATAGAATAGATAAATGCTCTAAGTTTATCAGCTGACACTACATCCTGCCACAAAAAAGAAACGTGTCTTTAAAACAGTAATCACTGATTAATATAATATTATCTCTGGATAATTGTTAATAACGTCAGGGACCAAAACTGATGGGCAATCAAGAAAAGAACAATTAGCTATAATGTTTAATTTTTTGGCAATTTTTGAGACTCTTCATTCATTCAAAACCATAAAAATATCAGGGGTAGAAAACGCTGACTGAAGAAGAAAATAGCGCCCCCCCTCCACACACACACCTTTGCTGTCTGCATAAAAGCAAGAGAGCATTAATAATGAAAATAAAAACACTAATACGATATGAAGAAGAAGATGGTGAGTGTTGAAATAAATCCAATAGGAGTCTCATATATCACCAATATACTGTAGATATACTGTATAACTGCATGAATAGTCCTAGTTGTAATGCTCCCATTAATCACTGGTCTCATGGATATGGACACTCATTATTCAGCAGCACGTAGAATAGCACTTGATCCAGCACAGCCGGTTAGTTGGCATTTTATTTGCTTATATTGTGCTCGAGTTAATAAAGCCACAAGACACTAAATCGAGATCATGAGATTATCATGTGTGTGAGATGCAGGAGATTTTCTCACACTTTAAGGAACTCAGAGGTAACTTCTAGTAACTAAAGGCCTCTCTCTCGTTGGCTAATGTTAATGTTCATGAGTCCACCATCAGGAGAACACTGAACTACAATGGTGTGCATGGCAGGTTTGCAAAGTGAAAGCCACTGCTCTCCAAAACGAACATTGCTGCCCTTCTGCAGTTTGCTAAAGATCATGTGGACAAGCCAGAAGGCTGTTGGAAAAAATGTTTTGTGGACAGATGAGACCGAAATAGAACTTTTTTGTTTAAATGAGAAGCGTTATGTTTGGAGAAAGGAAAACACTGTGTTCCAGCATATCCTTATCCCATCTGTGAAACACGGTGGTGGTAGTATCATGGTTTGGGCCGGTTTTTCTGCATCTGGTCCAGGAAAACTCGCCATCCTTGATGGAACAACGAATTCAGAATTAGACAAGTGAATTCTAAAGGATAATGTCAGGACATTTGTCCATGAACTGAAACTGAGGAGAAACTGGGTCATACAGCAAGACTACGAGCCTCAGCACACAAGTCATTCTACCAAAGAACGGTTAAAGAAGAATAAAGTGAATGTTTTGGAATAATCCGATAGAAATGTTGTGGAAGAACCTGAAGCAATTGAGGAAACATGAGTCATGTGAGGAAACCCACCAACATCCCAGAGTTGAAGCTGTTCTGTTCTGAGGAACGGGATAAAACTCCTCCAAGCCGATGTGCAGACGATCAGCAGTTACCCCAAATGTTTAGTTACAGTTACTGCTGCACATGGGGGTCTCACCACATACTGACAGCAAAGGTGCACATACCATTGCCCCTCACAGATATGTAATATTGGATCATTTTCCTCAATAAATAACTGACCAAGTATAATATTTTTGTCTCATTTGCTTAATTGGGTTCTCTTTATCTACTTTTAGGACACATTAATGTAGAAATATAGAAAATTCTAAAGGGTTCACAAACTTTCAAACACCACTGTAAATACCTATTATTTAGTTCACTTTGTCCTTATTTCCTCCCATCCTGCTCTGTACAGGTGGAACTCGGCCTGTGTTTCTCCTTCACCTGCAGCTCTAAACGTCTCTCATCATGGCCGGAGCTTCGGTGAAAGTGGCCGTCAGGGTTCGACCCTTCAACTCCAGAGAGATCAACAAAGAGAGCAAGTGCATTATTCAGATGTCGGGGAACACCACTAGTGAGTCTCACCACCATTACAATTTCAGTTTCACACGTCACGTGACACACTGTATCTGTATTACAGCCAGTGGTGGCTTGGCGGTTACGGCTCTGGGTTACTGAACAGAAGGTCGGGGGTTCAAACCCCAGCACTGCCAAGCTGCCACTGCCACTGTTGGGCCCTTGAGCAAGGCTCTTAACCCTCTCTGCTCCAGGGGGCGCTGTATCATGGCCAACCCTGCACTCTGACCCCAGCTTCCTGACATGCTGGGGTATGAAGAAAACAATTTCACTGTGCATATGTATATGTGATAAATAAAGATTCATTATCATTACATTAGGGTTCTGTAAACACTGCTGAGATGTTCCAAACACAGTAAACACCAAAGTTCTCCTTGCTGCTAGTTTGTAGTTCCACTAGTTCTCTTTTCCCCTAATTCTACAAGTTATCCAAGCTGCTAGTTCCTAATTCTACTAGTTCTTCTAGTTCCTAGCTGTACTTGTCCTAGTTCTACAAGCTCTCGTAGCTTCTAGTTCACTGTTCCATAAGTTCACAAGTTATCATAGCGCCTAATTTCTCACATTTTACTACTTTAATTTTACATTTAGTTTACTTTAATTCCCCTAGAGCCTCAAATTCATACAGTTCACTTGGGTCTTCTAGAAACTAGAAACAGAACTAGAGGGATTTGGAACCTCAAGAGAACCTCCTCCTATTTTCACAGGTAGAGGTGTGTGATGGGAAACACAAACGGAACTGGGAAATGGAGAGTCCTGGGTTTGGAACCTTGCTGTTCAGTGGAGTAGTTCTATAAAGGAACTTGAAGAACTAGAAACTTGGAGATGACGTGAAATTGGAGGAACTACGAGTTACAAGAGTCAGAACTAGAGAAAATAGGAATTATGAGAGGTAGTGAAACTAGGAACTGGAACTAGGAGAACTTAGTGGACCTAGTGGAATTAGGACCAGGCTGAATTGGAGTAACTTGTGAACCAGAAATTCTTCCGCATCTCTGTACGACGTCCCAAAGAACTCTTCCACACCAGCATTGTTCAGTGTTTTGATTTCAGAGTTCAGTAAAGTGCTCTGTATAATGGTCGAGGATTCCAGGCTATCCGCAGTGATGAGCTGTTCTGTGTGTGTGTGTGTGTGTGTGTGTGTGTGTGTGTGTGTGTGTGTGTGTGTGAATGTGCGTGTGTGTGAGTGTGCATGTCTGTGTGTGTGTGTGCATGTGTGCGTGTGCGTGTGTGTGTGTGTGGGTGAACAGTCAGACAATGCATCATGTGATCTTTTCCACACAGCAGGGCTTTGTGTGTGTTTGTGTAGGTTAATGATCTCATACGAGCAATCTGAACAATGCATCTCACACACACACACACACACACACACACACACACACACACACACACACATACACCTCTTCATGCATAATGACCCACCAGCAGGATGAAACTGACACCTTCTGACATTTCTGTACAGTAAAATCAGAATGTTATATGTTTGTAACAGTCACTGAGTTATTTAGTAATTCGATCTGTGAAGCTCAGGTTATAACGGAAATGTCACCACGTGTATGAATGTTTCACCATGAAGTGCTGACATTTCAAATTATTTCAAGTCTTTTGTTACTCTTTTCATCCTCTCTGTTTTTTCTGTGTCTCACTGTAAGTGCGTGTGTGAAGTACCAGGAGAACTAGAGGAACTAGGCATGTTAAAGGACCTAGGGCAACTAGGAGTACTAGAGGAACTATGGAGTGGTTACTAGGAGAATTGATGGAACTGAGAGAATGAGAGGAACTAAGGAGTAGGATCTAGGACAAACTAGAAGAACTAAGAGAACTATAGAAACTATGGAGAATAAGAGGAACTATGGACTAGGAACTAGGATAAATACAGAGGAGAAACTAGGAAAATTGGAGGAACTTGTAGAACAAGAGGAGCTATGGCATGGGAACTAGCAGAACTAGAGGACCTATAGAGTGATATCTAGGAGAACTAGAGGAACTATGGTGTGATTTCAAGGAGAACTAAAGGAACTATGGAGTGTTAACTAGGAAGAACTAAAGGGACTATGAGAAATTGAGAATCTATAGAGTGGGATCTAGGAGAACTAAAAGAAGTATGGATTAAGAACAAAGAGAACTCTTGAGTAGAAACTAGGAAAGCCACTGTTTTGTAGACCAATGTTATGGAGTGGTAAATAGAGTGGTAAATAAGATAACTATGGAGTGATATCTAGGAGAATAAGAGGAACTATGGAGTGGTGATTTGGTGGTATGGAGAACCTTGGTGAATTCGAGTAACTTGGAAAATTAGAGGAACTAAGGCAAATTGGAATACCACTGAAATTATTCAGCACAAATTAAGAGAACTAGAGTATATAGTGAGACCTGGGGAACTAAAGTAAGTTGGAAATTGGAACTATGAGAACAAGAGGAACTATAGAGTAGGAACTAGGAGAATGACAGGAACTATGTAGTAGGAATAAGGGAGTAGGAACTACTTGCTGTAAGAATTAGGTGATCTCGATGAAGTAGGAACGTTACAACATCTAGGGAAGTGAGAACTAGCAGTGGAACTTGGATGGCTAAAGGAACTAGGGTATAGCATTAGGAACAGCATGAATCAGTTTGACTAGAGCAACTCCAAACCTAGGTAGTAGGAACTATACAAACAAGAAGAACTAGAGAGTAGAAACTCTGAGAACTAGAGAAACTTGAGGAACTATGAGAACAACAAGGAGGAAACTAGAGGCACTTGAAAGAAGAACTAGGAGAACAAGGATCACTAAAGGAACTATGGAGTAGAACAACTAGGGGAACTTGAGGAAATTGAGTGGCTAGGATGTAGAAATAACTATAGGAAGTAAAAAGTAGCACAAAAACAGTGTAGGAACTAGCAGACGTAGCTTCAACATTTGCTCTATAAATGTTCCTGCCTTGGGATCTTAATGATCTCTTAATGATCATGTTCTCTGTCATATTCAGTACACTGATGTCATTGTTTTACCATAACAATATTTCTTTTGTCCCCGCCAGCAATCATCAACCCTAAACAACCGAAAGAGAACAAGAGCTTCAACTTTGACTATTCGTACTGGTCTCACACATCGGTGAGTTCAAACTAACGCCCCGAAGCTACGTTACGTTACGTCATGTAACCAGGCAACCACGAGGTCAGATCAAACTCATAAACCTGCACCTGTGACTGTAACGTAAACCTCGCAAATACAACACGTGTTACAGCTACTCATCTAATTGTCATCTTACAAAGAAAGAATTCACTCAATGAGGGGGGCGAGGACAAGTGGGTGGGTGGACCCAGAGTGTGAAGGGGGAGGGGCTTATATAAAAAGTTAGTTGCAGATACAAACTGCAGAGTCTGATTTCAATATTTAAACTGATATAATTTTTTTTTCATTTAAAAGACATTTGAAAATGACAGTTTTTTTTTTTCCCGCTTCAGCCGGAGGATGTTAACTACGCCTGTCAGAAACAGGTGTACAAGGACATTGGCGAGGAAATGTTGCTTCACGCATTCGAAGGCTACAATGTGTGCATCTTTGCGTATGGCCAGACCGGAGCGGGAAAGTCCTACACCATGATGGGCAAACAGGAGAAAGACCAACAGGGCATCATACCTCTGGTACATTTACAGCGTATTCATCTTATTATTGCGTAAAGACCAGCAGGCTGGGAAGGATGAGAGCCGGGAAACAGCAGCAGGACCTAATGATCAGTGGAATGATTTCTGTGTGTTGATGTTCTAGTAAAATTCTGAAGAAAAATAAGTGACTCTTTCCACCCTGAAGTTGATTATGTTCCTACGTCCGATGTCCAAGTGTTTTATTCCTCATATACCAACAGCAAATCGCCAACAATGACATGTTTTTATTAACCACACGTCATTCTTTGTATGTGTACATTTGTAGTTATATAGAACATTGTGGAACGGTTGTAAAACAAGCTTTTCTGTTGCACCAAATTACAACAAACATTTTTTAAATATAAAACTGTGATTCACAGCTGCACTACTGTTAGAGATTTACCACCATCTTCTGACCAATCAGGATCCAGAATGCACCAGTGCTGTAGTGTAATCAGAAAGATTATATTTGAGTGTTTAATGCCTTGTCTGACTAATCATACTTCAGCATTCCACAGAGCCATATAGTAAAAAGTAATGATATGATAGACAGCTGAATCCACAGAATATTCACCCTCTAACCTCTTCTTGTTTTCCTGCCAGCTCTGTGAAGATCTGTTCACCAAGATTAGTGACAACGGAGACAATAACATGTCCTACTCTGTGGAGGTGAAAACACCACACCACAGTTTCTACACACATCAGGGGTAGAACAACGTGTTAAAATCACGCCACGCATGCTAAAGTCTCTGATCTAATTATACTGATATATGAATATTGTCCAGTCTGTAGTACAGATGTTTCCTTGTGTATGTTCAGGTCAGTTATATGGAGATCTACTGTGAGCGAGTGAGAGATCTGCTGAACCCAAAGAATAAAGGAAACCTGCGTGTGAGAGAGCATCCACTCATGGGGCCGTACGTGGAAGATCTGTCCAAGATGGCCGTCACGTCCTACAATGACATCCAGGACCTGATGGACTCGGGCAACAAAGCCAGGCAAGTGGAAGTGACTGGGTTTTAACTATGCAAAGTAATAGCATAGTGATGTTACCTAAACATAGTACTGCACAAACATTAGCTAGCTAACTAGTTAGTTACGTTTTCTATGAATCTTGCTAACGTTAAGGTTAAGCTAGCTAATGTTAAGCTAGCTAATGTTAAAGTTTTGGTAGTATTCTATTGTTGAGTATGTGATTGGATGGTGTAATTAGATTTTTAGATTAAATAAACTCCGAAACAAGGAACATGATTTATTTATATCGAAAAAAGAACCAAAAAGTGCTTCTGTACACGTTTAAAAAAATCCAAACCCCACATGTCTCTGGGTCAACAAGGTACGGCTTAAATTTGTTTATCCAAGCAGAAACATGATCATGTGACGTCACCAAAGCAGCTCCATCTAACCTTAACTAGCTAGGTATTTAGCACAGCTAGTTTTACTGTTTAGTAGCTAGAAAAGACAAAATGATCAAATTTAAAATAAGCCCCATCTCTTGTGGACCCAGAAATGTGTGTTGTTCACAAAATCAGGAGTTTGTAGAGAAGCACTTTCAGGATTAACGTTTCTTTTTTTGTGTTTATTACATTACTTAGATCAGACGTAATCTAAATATAATCAGAATAAATTGCAGCGGTTAAATAACGCCATGTTACACAACATCTCTCTCTTGTTGCAGAACCGTAGCAGCTACGAACATGAATGAGACAAGCAGCCGCTCTCACGCTGTCTTTAACATCATCTTCACACAGAAGCGCTTCGACTGTGACACGGACAACACCTTGGAAAAGGTGCGACCATCTTAACACGTTTCACACTGCTCCACCGTAAACCCTGGGTGATTGGTGATTAGGGCGGCTGTGGCTCAGTCGGTAGAGCGGGTTGTCCACTAATCCACTAACCGTGGGGTTGGTGGTTCGAATCCCGGCCCGGGTGACTCCACATGCCGAAGTGCCCTTGGGCAAGACACTGAACCCTAAGTTGCCCCCAATGGCAAGCTGGCAGCTCTGCTACCATTGGTGTGTGAGTGTGTCTCATTAGTAAGTCGCTTGTAAATGTAAAAAATGATATTTCTGTAAAAGCTGCTTTGAGACAATGTACCATTGTAAAAAAGCGCTATACAAATTGATAATTATTATTGGGATTGTTTCAACATGGGAACCATTGAAAAAAGACAAGAGGCGGGGTTTACTGTATTTTTAGCCAAACAAATAAGCCAAAGTTTGGTCTAGTGTTGTTAAAAATGGTAACCTAATCACAGATTTAGGAATCTTTTTGGGGGAGATTATTGCTTTTAATGATCATCTTTTGTATTGTGATTAAATATACAGACATGGCTCTGGTGAAAGAGACATTTTTAATTCATGAACACAGCTTAATGGTTATAGAAATCTCACTGGGATGAGAATGCAGTTTTCATTATTTAGCTGATGCTACTTGTTTTCTCACCGGATGCAGGTCAGCAAAATCAGCCTGGTGGACTTGGCCGGCAGTGAGAGAGCCGACTCAACCGGAGCCAAAGGCACCAGACTGAAGGTCAGACTCTCTTCATTCTGCAGTCCTGAATCTCTAAATGTGTTACACTGTACGTTAATACACAACATTTTCTCAACATTATCTGAGTCCATGATATTATTATCCATACTGTGTTTAAGGACTGTTTTATACACATTTTATTCATTACAATTTAAGCATGGACACAAACATTAAGCTCATCACTAACAAACTGTCGATCATGACAGTACAAAATGTCTGAAAAAACATTTATATCATTTTTAAAATAAATGTAACATTACACAACAGCCTTATGATTGGTTAGTAGAGCATGATTTAGAGGCAGGAACTGCACTGTGGGAAAAGCACTCTGAATGGTTACAGTGGTATTAGGGGCGGGACTGTGGTCTGGGTGGTTACAGTGGTATTAGGGGCGGGACTGTGGTCTGGGTGGTTACAGTGGTATTAAGGGCGGGACTGTGGTATTAGGGGCGGGACTGTGGTCTGAATGTTAAAGTGGTATTCGGGGTGGGACTATGGTCTCATTGGTTGCAGTGGTATTGGGGGCGGGACTGTGGTCTGGGTGGTTACAGTTGTATCGGGGGCGGGACTGTGGTCTGGCTGTTTACAGTGGTATTCGGGGCGGGACTGTGGTCTGAATGGTTACAGTGGTATTAGGGGCGGGACTGTGGTCTGGGTGGTTACAGTGGTATTAGGGGCGGGACTGTGGTATTAGGGGCGGGACTGTGGTATTAGGGGCGGGACTGTGGTCTGGGTGGTTACAGTGGTATTAGGGGCGGGACTGTGGTATTAGGGGCGGGACTGTGGTATTAGGGGCGGGACTGTGGTCTGGGTGGTTACAGTGGTATTGTCTGAAAAGTCTCTTGTACCACTGAATACTCTGCTTTCTTTACTGACACACAAACCTTTTTCTGTAACATTTAATTTTGTGCTGGAATGTTTGGGGATCTAAAAGGTTTTTTTGTACTGACTCGATAACGTCCAAATCATACAATAAAAAAATCTATAACAAAGTTTGTACTAAATAAAATAGGGTGGCTAAAACTTCTGCACAGTACTGTATATGATAATGATATAATAATAATGTTGCTGCTGAATATTGCTGTGTATTGTATTTATACAAAAGGAGTGAAAGGACCGGTATAAAGTGCTTTTTCTGTGAGATGTTATAACTTTAATTGTGTTTTTTCTGTCTGTAGGAAGGAGCGAACATTAATAAATCCCTGACCACGCTGGGCAAAGTCATTTCTGCTTTAGCTGAGATGGTGAGAAATCTGATTTCAGAACATTAAATATGGAGCAGCTTGTACTGTGTGCGAAGGAAGTTAATGATATTATCCGTATTACTAAGTGGAATAGACTCTAATGGTATAATGTGTTTTCCTTTGTATTTATCTGTAGGACTCGTTACCAAACAAGGTGAGATACTGCATCACATTATACTTTTGCTGAGTCAGTTATACTTATTATCCTTATTTACACGTACTTATTGGACGAGTTAAATAAAACAATAATTCATTTGAAGTGATCAACATATTCACACGCAGTGTAATCGCAGTGCTGCTGAAACGCAGCCTTAAGAGCTGATCCCGATGTTTCTCTGTCTGTAGAACAAGAAGAAGAAGAAGGCGGAAAGCTTCATCCCCTACAGAGACTCTGTACTCACCTGGCTGCTCAGGGAAAACCTGGGTACGAGCCATTTCACATCCCATAATAACAATTCCCTTATGATTACTATTATTATTGTATTAAACACGTAGATGTTAGAATGATTGTATTAGAAGTTGTATTATTTATTTCCTATTCAAATCTGGACAAGTAAGAAATAAAACACTTCCATACATGCTGTTATGGGAAAATAATCAATTCCAGGGCAACGTGCGGCCCCCCCCCCCCCCAGAGTTGATTACTTTACTATAACAGCACACACTGTGTTTTTAAATGTATTTTTTTTACTTTTATGGACATTAAATACATTAAATACCTTTAATATTGTACTCCTTCCGTAAATGTTAAATAAATGTCTCCTTAAAAAGAACGATTACTATAGAAACAACGCTGTATGAGAACAAGCAGAAGAATATATAGATATAAACTGCGTGGTATGATGATAACACGTTATAATAAGTGTCTGAATCCCACTGTTGGTAGTAATTTCTTCCAGCTTATCACGCTGTATGAATAGAATGATGGACCATATACTGCACTGTGTGTGATCAGGTGGAAACTCGCGTACTGCTATGGTAGCAGCTCTGAGTCCTGCAGATATTAACTATGATGAGACGCTCAGCACTCTCAGGTACGCCTGGATTCACTAATGAAATAATTATTAATCTACACTAAATGTCCAAATGTTTATAGGCTCCTGACCATCAACCCCAATCTGTCCTCAAACATCCCATTCCAGAATCCTGGGCATTAATATGGACTTGGTCTACCCCTTGGGAAGGCTTGGCACTTGATTTTGGGGTGTGGCTGTGGGGATTTGTGTTCATTCAGCTACGAGAGTGTTATTGAGGTTGAGGTCAGAGCTGATGTTGGGATGGTGAGGAGGCTCCAGTTCCAGTTCATCCCAAAGGTGTTCAGTGGGGTTGAGGTCAGGGATCTGTGCATGACACTCATACCTTCTTCCAACCTTCACAGACCATGTCTTCATGGAGCTCACTTTGTGCACTTTGAAGGGAAGTTGTAATACAGCATACAAAGGCATTCTACACAATTGTGTGCATCTTTGTGGCAGCAGTTTGTGGAAGAACCACATATCGGTGTGATGGTCAGGTGTTTACAAACTTCTGGCCATATAGTGTGTCTCCTGCTCTTCTCCCATCATCCCGACTGACATTTTGTTCAGCACAACAGAGGGTTTACACTCAGTAATGTTTTACAGTCAGTGATTATACACATATCAAGGTTATGTTTTGTTGTTATGCGCTCAGATATGCTGATCGTGCGAAGCAGATTCGTTGTAACGCCGTCATTAACGAAGATCCCAACAACCGTTTGGTGCGTGAGCTGAAAGAGGAAGTGGCTCGTCTGAAGGACCTGCTGTACGCCCAAGGCCTCGGCGATATCATAGAGAGTGAGTCACCATCATATTATATTATATCATGAATACTGTGATGTTTAAGTCACGCAGGCGAGTCCCATACATGTGAATCTGAGAATTCAATATGTGTATGTATGTAAATTTTAGAAAATGTTTGTCTCTTGTTAGAGCCAGGAATGGATTGAGGTAACAGAGCAGAAACATAGGGACATGGGACCATGAGGTTGTTTCCAGAAAAGTTTGAATTCATTAATTGTAAACATATGACCCGGAGTCTCTGGGAAACAGTTCTGGTAACATATGATTGTGGGAACATAGGACACTGGGAATATAAGGCCCTGGGAACCCAGGGATGAAGGACTCCAGGTATGTAGGGCTCTAGAAACATAGGATTCTGGAAACATATGACTTGGAGAATATAGGACTTATGAAATATCAAAACCAGGGAACATATGTTTCTGGGCCTTGGGAGTTTAGGACTTTGGGGACATTGGACTCTAAAAAATGTACAAATCTGGGAATATAGAACCCTAGGAATATAAGATCCTGGGAGCATAGGACCGTGGAAGCAAAGGTATGAATCTGGGAGCATGTGTACCTTCTACTTATGCACATGCACATCAAAGATTCCTGGGAATTCATGATCACATTGAACAAGGCAGACGAAAACACAATGCTAGCTGCATTTATCTTCTGGCTTCTGTGGCTAAAGTCAGGCTTGTGCATGCTAGGTGATTATATCTAAGAGATGCATCTCTTTTCCTCTCTCTTTTCCTCAGCCAATCGAGCTGCGGGTCCTGGAATATCTGCTCTGAAATGTGTGTACAGTATTTCTGCACCCCAGTGCCTTGTAGCTTAATAAAGACCATAGTAGAGGCTCAGGACCACCACAACCGCTCCTAAACAAGACTAATGTTCTGAAAGGCAATGTGGTGTTCCCGGGTTGCTCTGTGCACTTGTACGCGCTTCCAGCTCATTTTTATTCATTAAGGCAGTTAGCAGCTGGCTTGGCCCTTTTCTCTCTCTCTCTCTCTCCCTCTCTCTCTCTCTCTCACACACACACTCTCTCTCT
This sequence comes from Noturus placidus, assembly GCA_022414735.1. NCBI lineage: Eukaryota > Metazoa > Chordata > Actinopteri > Siluriformes > Ictaluridae > Noturus > Noturus placidus. The sequence goes on from JAFFST010045227.1 coordinate 52,096, forward strand.
CTCCCTCTCTCTCTCTCTGATTCTCTCCCTGTCTCTCTCTCTGTGTGATTCTCTCTGTGTGATTCTCTCTCTCTCTCATTCTCTCTCTCTCTCTCTCTCTCCCTCTCTCTCTCCCTCCCTCTCTCTCTCTCTCTCTCTCTCCCTCTCCCTCTCTCACTCCCTCCCTCTCTCTCTCTCTCCCTCTCTCTCTCTCACACTCTCTCCCTCTCTCTCTCTCACACTCTCTGCCTACGTTCACATTAGAAGATGAATCACTTAGTTTTGTTCGTATTACTGTTACATTCTTTGTTTATGATATCTTTAATACTTCATTAACTGTTATAAGATAAATATAAATATCTTACTAGTCAATATTAAATGATGACTCTCTGATCATGTGCTTTCCCACTTTTGTTTAATAGCTAGTCAGGAAGCAGAATAGCATGCTGAATATTGAATGATTTTATTTAGTATCTATAAAGCTGGCTAGGCTCCTGGTTTTTTTTCCTTTTCATCTCGGCAGAAAACAGAAAACATTATTATTTTAGTTTAAAACAAATGTAGTCTCTCAGCCAAGATTTATTTGCTTTTTTTTAGTTTTGTATTGGATCTATGAGACTAATGCTGCTAATAAGTAATTTGCTACATCATTAAGAAGCATAAGGCATTTTTTTTTTATTTTAAAATACCAGCGATCACCCGTATTTACACATTTTAGCTATCTGCTATACCATCAAACACTGCACAATCAGGCCTGATTAGAGATTGCAGTGATACCAAAGGGAAAAGCTGGTTTTGGGCGTCCACATGGCTGCGTCCACGTGGCTGCCCACATAATGCTCCGGTGTTCAGATACTTGGTGAAATTCAGTTCACAGTAAATCCCATTGTGTCCTAAATCACATCAGCATCACTCAATTCGTGTGGATGTGGCACAAATGATTTAATTTTTTAGTAGCATTAGCCTTGTAGTTCACAATAAACCAAACATGTTTTGGCTGATTGACTGCAGTTAAGGGAAGAGTAGATCTGTGGTGTGATTATGTCTGGAGCCAGTCATTGGACCTTACATAAACTTTCACTACTTCCTAAATAATCTGTTACAAGAATTGCATCTCTGAGTCACCTAGTTTATAAATAATCCCTGGTCACATGTCACTTGTTAATGTGAACGTAGGATCCCTGAAGCAGATCAGCTATGGCCTCATGAACAGCCCTTGGTCATGGCCCAGGCATGGTTATAACCTTGAAATGAATTTGCGGAGGAAAATTAAAGACCGGTATTAGTTTAAAAAGTAAAACTCTTCTGAATGTTTGAACAATGTCCCGGTCTGAATGCTCATTGTTTTTGCTTTGTACTGGCTCTGTAATGAAATGCCGAAGCTTCCTTTCATGACTTTTTTACTCTTCCTCTTCTCTCTTGTTCCCTATGTCCATATTTATCCGTTTCTCTGGCCTCCACTCTTTCCTGCCTCATGCTCCTGTTGTTCTCTTTCTCTTTTCCAAAACATTTCTGGACAGACTTGTCCAGCTACAGCGCTAATATGAATAATCTCTGGGCTGTCAATCAAAGCCGTGATCTCTTCACAGTGACCAATGCGATGACAGGGATGAGTCCCTCTCCCTCGCTATCGGCTCTCTCCAGCCGAGCCGGATCCATCAGCAACTTACACGACCGGATCATATTCACCCCGGGCAGCGAGGAAGCCATAGAGAGGCTTAAGGTAAAGGAGGGGTTGTAAGTGGAGGGATGAATGGAAAAGCATATAGATGGGTAAATTGTTGGATGGATAAACTAACAGATGTACAGTTATGGATGGCACACATGGTACATACTTGATGGATGGATGGATCAGTAGATGGATGGGTAGGTAAAGGATAGATAGATAGATGAAAGGATGCATAAAGAATGGATGGGTGGATGAATGAGTGGCTGTTAGATGGATGGTTGGATGAATGAATGATTAGATGGATGGTTGGATGGGTGGATGGATGGATGGATGGATGGGTTGATGGGTGGATGAATGAATGATTAGATGGATGGTTGAATGGATGAATGGATGGATGGGTGGATGAATGAATGGTTAGATGGATGGTTGGATGGGTGGATGGATGGATGGTTAGATGGATGGTTGATTGGATGCATGGGTGGATGAATAAATGAAGGGTTAGATGGATGGTTGAATGGATGGGTGGATAAATGAATGGTTAGATTGATAGGTGGAAGGTTAGATTAATAAATTACTATATAGATGAATAAATGGATGACCAGACTGATGGATGGATGGATGAACAGATAGATAGATGGTTAGATAGATGAATGGATGGATGGTTACTACCAACTGAAAGCAGTTTTGGTGTTAGATTCAGATTGTAAGACCTTAAAACATTAAGCCATGAGTTTCATTACTTGTGCTGACTTTAGGAAACAGAGAAGATCATCGCAGAGCTCAATGAGACGTGGGAGGAGAAACTGCGGCGGACTGAGGCCATCAGAATGGAGAGGTCAGACACACCCGAGTGTCTCACTCCAAATAATAAACAAATAATTCCAGTCCTGGAGTCCTGAAGGACGAAATACATGTGGTTTCCACCCAACTTTATTTATGCAAACCAATATTTTATGTTGGTATGCGACAAATAATGCAATTTCAAATGAACGCTGATGAAGATTTGTCTTTCCATGGTTAGATTCACTTCAAAACAGCATTTCAAAACAGAGCACTGTCTATGGAACGTATTATTTACTGTCTTTCTGCTACAGCAACACTTTCCTGGTGGCCACGCCTAAACCACTGTGATAAAATGATGTGCCATCTATGCTAGCACACAGTTGTGACCTGCTAATTACAAATGTGATTTGTTTTGGTTTTGAACGGGAATTGGCTTAATGGTTTCCATTAAACATTTCAACACTGAATTCTAATGGTTTTAATGGTCTTTAAGACTCCAATCATTATTGAGTCAGTTACAGATTCAGGATATATCCAATGTGTCATCATTTGAATTACAGCTATATAGTACATTAGTTAGAGAATCCATTAGACCTCCAATCACTATTGAATGTCACAGAGACCATCAAAGTCCTGTAGAACCCCTTAAAATCCCATTAGAAATCCATTAAACAGCTGTAGAATCAGGTCACCTGTTAAACCATCAGGACTCTTTACATTGGGATATCAATCCATATGGAAATGGATATACATGCTGTCTAGCTAACTATACATTCACCTTTCCTGGCTCCAATCTAGCAAAACAAGCAATACCACAGTAAAAAATAGTAAGTAAAATGATCTAGTAAGATATGTTTAATATGGAAACTGCACATGTTCAGTTATCTGCTAATATTTGTGTAAAAGTGTGAACTTTTCTCCGTAGGGAGGCTCTTCTGGCTGAAATGGGCGTGGCCATGAGGGAAGATGGAGGCACGGTCGGAGTGTTTTCACCCAAAAAGGTCAGAGGAAAACTCTAGATTCTCAGATCTCAGCATTCCTGTTATAACTGGTGGATAATTGACCATTTGCATTGACAATGATGTGAAATTTCAGACGCCTCATCTGGTCAATCTGAACGAAGACCCGCTGATGTCCGAATGTTTACTGTACTACATCAAAGACGGAATCACCAAGTGAGAATTGTTCTTTGATAATTTGATATGCGCAATAAAAGTGTGAAATCTACCTCTATCAAGCACTGACTCGTTTTGTTCCAGGGTGGGCCGTGACGATGCTAGCTGTAGGCAGGACATTGTCCTGAGTGGACACTTCATTAAAGAAGAGCACTGCATCTTCACGAGCAGCACTGGACCTTTAGGAGAAGGAGTGGTGGTACTGGAGCCGTGTGAGGACTCAGAGACGTATGTCAACGGCAAGAGAGTGACTGAGCCCACAGTTCTGAGATCAGGTGAATCTGACTGGATAAGTTCTTGTTCTGTGTTCCTGTATCATTGCAGGAACTGTGACACAGTGACCCATGGAGGAGGCGTACAAAGACGTTTTGTTGTTCTTTGTCGTTTTGATTTGTCATGTAAATCTGGTGTTAACATTAATGAAGCTTTTCACTCGAGGTACTAAGATTAATTTGACCTTTTGTAAAAATCTTTTTGCAATTTTGTGAAAAAAGTTTGTGATTGGTCAATCAGCTCCATAACAAGAGATCCTGATCTAAAGGAGTTGTCACGATTCCCCCTGTTGGCCAGCTGTGGCACTGCACCTTGGATGGATCTGGCGCCCTCTGGTGGCCGAGCGCTGGCAGGGACTTTGTGTGTCTTTACCCCAGTGTGGCGGTGGACTCCATTTCCCATCGGGCACTGCAGGTCACATGAATTCACTCTGGGACATATGGACTCCGGCACCTGTTTCTTGTTTTAGTTAATGAGCACTGAGGGAGTATATATAGAGCCGGTTAAGCAGGTTGTCTTTCGTTATGTGTGTGTGTGTGAGTATCTTTAGACTCCTGTCACTGTGTTTAGGTAATCAGCCTGAGAAGTAGGCGTTGTCCCTTGTTTATGTGCCTGAGAAGCAGGTTTTTGTTTTCATGTTTATTAGCTGGAGTATTTTTGTTCCTAGTCCTTTTCCAGAGTAGCGTGTTGGTATTTGCTTTACTTGTGTTGATTATCGAATTCATCCAATAAATCAGCGAAAAGCCAGTCTGCGCCTGTTTCTGCTTCCTTCAACCCAACGTGACAGGAGTAGGAACTACAAGCTCTTTGACCGTGGTTGCAGGAGCTTTTAGTACCTCAAATTACTTCCTTAACTGAGATTTCAGAAGCTTTGGGTTTTCTCAACTGTGTTTTCAAGGAGATTTAAGTTCCTTGATTGTGGATCTAGAAGCTTTTAGTTCCTCAACCATGGTACCAGGTACTTTTAAGTCCATCATTGTGGTTTCAGGACCTTTTCATTCCTCGACCCTGGTTTCATTCCTGTACCCTTGGACAAAGCAAAGGAACTAAAAACACCCTGTTGAGGGTCTTAAAATGTTCTTGTTTCTACTAGCATGGTTGGCACTGGTGGAGTACCCTTGTGAGATACAATTTTAAAAAGAACTCCTCACGGGTTCTTTGGATAGTTAATTTTTTCTTGTTATTGATGATACCTTCAATCGGTAGCCTTCAGTTGTGTGTGGCATTCTTCTCAGGGAACCGTATCATCATGGGAAAGAGCCATGTGTTCCGATTTAATGACCCAGAGCAGGCAAGGCAGGAACGCGAGAGGACGCCATGCGCCGAGACCCCCGTGGAGCCCGTGGACTGGGCCTTCGCTCAGAGGGAGCTTCTGGAGAAACAGGGCATAGACATGAAACAGGAGATGGAGCAGAGGTATGGCAGTAATAATGATGATGATAATAATAATAATAATAATAAACACCATAATAAAGCACGCCAGGATAGAGCTGTGCATGTTCTTGATCAATCAGGCATGGCTTAGTGGTTATCCCCACCTCGATGTTTGTGTTGTCTTCAGACTGCAGGAGCTAGAGGATCAGTACCGCAGAGAGCGAGAGGAGGCGAGCAACCTTCTGGAGCAGCAGCGACTGGTGAGCAGTGCTAGCAAGTCTGAGAAAAATATAAGGGACTGCAGAAAATGCTAAATTTTCACATATATTTTGACTTTCAGGACTATGAGAGTAAACTGGAGGCTCTTCAGAGGCAGGTTGACTCCCGGTATTACCCAGAAACCACAGAAGAGGAAGAGGAACTGGAAGAAGATGGTGAGGAAAGATCATATCGGCATTAATGTTAGCATGCTCAGAAAACACACACACACAGCAAACTATGTACCAGTGCCGAATACACGGTATGGCCAAAAGTATGTGGACGCTTGACCATGACACCCACATGATTGTATAGAATGTCTTTCTAGGCTGTAGCATTAAATTTCCCTTCACTGGAACTAAAAGGTCAAATCTTGTTCTAGCATGACAATGCCCCTGTGCATAAAGTGAGCGCCATGAAAACATGTTTTTCCAAGGCTGGCAATGGTAGCACTTAAGTGACATGCACAGAGCCTCTACCGTGCCCGTATGAGAGACCATTCAATACCTTAGTAATATTTTATCATCAGCTTCTGTAGCTTCAATAACAAAAGGGTTTAATAATGATGGTTTCCACTTCTAGTACGAACTGGAGCACCAAAGATCCAGACAACAAGGCATTAGACTAGTCCAATCTAGAGGTAATAAATGCACGGCCAATGTTTTAATGACTTAGTTATATTGAGTTTCAAGTAAAATCAATCATTCCAGTAGTTCAAGAGTTACTACATTGAAAGTTTATTTCTGGCTGCCTGTGGCTTTCTTGTCAGAATTAAATAAAGGGAAATTACTCAGCATGCTTTTATTTAATGTCTTCTACACATTCCTAAACTTTATTAAGCTCATATCATATCATTTGGTTTGGTTAAAGCATATTGTCAGGAAACAGCTTTTCCAGTTAATAGCTTTAATTAAGGCAATGCACACAATACAAAAATCGAAAAATAAGATCATGGTAAAAAAATCAGGTTTAAGTCTGGTGGTCAACAAATAATCTGCACTTATATAGCGCTTTTTGCATCCTTAGTGGTTCTACAAAGCGCTTTACACTGTGTCTCATTCACCCCCATTCACTCACACACTCACACACTAATGGTAGCAGAGCTTACATGCAAGGCGCTAACTTGCCATCGGGAGCAACTTGGGGTTCAGTGTCTTGCCCAAGGACACTTCAGCATGTGGAGTCACGTGGGCTGGTAATCGAACCGCCAACCCTACGATTAGTGGACAACCCGCTCTACCGACTGACACACAGTTACGGGACAAAACTGAGAGTTTTCTTCACACTGAACAAAGAAACATGTCTGGACCAATGACTGGACACGGGACTCCTAAGCGAGAGTGGAAATCCATGATGCATATATAATACTCCCATGTGTCATCAACATAGCCGTGGAAGCGAATACCAATGTATATGAATGATTGTATTCAGAGCTAGAATATATAGGGGGAAAATCAGTGGCCCTAGTACAGAGCCTGGTGGGACACCAAACTTTATTTTTGTAGTCATAAAGAAAACCCATTTTCTAATCGATCTAGATGAATATAGTGATCTATAATTAAATATAGACAATATAGTAAAATAACACACAAACGTTAGAGATGTATTGGTTTGTGTTAGGGTCTTTAGCCCAGAGCCTACAGTACATGATTAGAGATTATTTGCAAAACAGTACACTTCCCTACGATACACTTGTTATCGCAACTCAGGTGCACTTGTTTTGAGCAAGAAAAGCGTGAAGCCGTTTATGTTAACAGCATCAAATTCAAACAGCCGTGTTTTAATGTCGCGCAGTGCCGTGGACTAAGCGGGAAACCGAGTTGGCACTCTGGGGTTTCCGGAAATGGCGCTTCTACCAGTTCACCTCACTGAGGGACCTGCTGTGGGGCAACGCCATTTTCCTCAAAGAGGCCAACGCCATCAGCGTCGAGCTCAAGAAGAAGGTGAGAGAAGGCCTCAGTTCTGACAGCTTCACTAACTGAACTGAATATATTAAGTCTTGCTGTTATTGTAAAAAAGTCCACAACAGGGTGAAGTGATGCAAACTTTAAGAGAAGCACGGATTCTGTTTACACCCTTCAGTTGATTATTTTCCAATAACAGCACACCCCCAATTTATTTCTAATGGATATGCCAACTATTGCCATTTCTATTCATCAGAGAGCAACAGATCGCAGTTTTATCCATTTATTGTTACACTGAATGCTGGTGAAACAAGTTAGCCATGTTTCAAAGCTCTTATATCTTTGAAATTTCAATCTGCAACATAACTAGATCCTAGACGTGCCATAAGGTTTATTGACTATACAGTAAACTTGTTTTTAATTGTTATTAGCTGATTTGTGTGTGTGGGTCTCTTTGTGTGTGTGTGTGTGGGTCTCCAGGTTCAGTTCCAATTTGTTTTACTGACGGACACACTTTACTCTCCGCTCCCTCCTGATCTCCTGCCTCCCAGCGTGGCTAAAGACCGTGAGAAGAGACCTTTCCCTCGCACTATAGTAGCTGTGGAGGTGCAGGATCAGAAGAACGGAGCCACTCATTACTGGACCTTAGATAAATTAAGGTATAGAATTCTGTTATGTATACAGTACTTATGCAGTAGTAGCATGAGTGAAATGCTAATGCTATGAGGTTAATGTCGCTAATTCCAGCCACTGACGGGATTTGCATTTTGATCATACTGTTTTACTCCCAACGGAGACTGAACACCATCGCTGTGAAAGAAGTATACAAATCAGGACAAGGGCGAGACGTTCACATTGAGTTGTATATGATATATGATATATATGATGTGGGATGAAAATGAGGATCGTTATATGATATTTAGCCCTAGCTAACAGCCACCACATTAGCACTATGAAGGGAAACTGAAGTGACTGATTTTGCAGGCAGAGGTTGGACCTGATGAGGGAGATGTACGATCGAGCAGCTGATATTCCCAGCAGCACTGTGGATGACTGTGACCATGCCCTGACCGGCGGCGACCCCTTCTATGATCGCTTCCCCTGGTTCCGCCTGGTTGGGAGGTCAGTACTGGTCTCTGTGTGTGTGTGCGCGCGTGTGTGCGCGTGTGTGTGTGTGCGTGTGTGTGTGTGTGTGTGTGTGTGCCATGCTTCTCAATGCTTTGGGATGCCGCTGCTTTCACACAGATATACAAACTAACGCTGGACTGAGTCGCTTTGTTTTTTTTTTGTAAATGTCCAGATTTTATAACAATCGTAAAAATGTTCCATTAGTGCCAAGAATATCGCTGTGTATTTATGTGGATGCTGCGTTTCAGGAAAATAATCAACGACAGAGTTACTCTTAGCACCCTGAAGTTCATTATTTTCCTATAACAGAATGTCTGACAGATTTTTCTTACCCCTTTTACACCACAGAAATCTGTTAACATGAATTTTTTTTTATAATCAGCAAATGACACGTCATTAGTTTTTTTTATCTGCTTATAGTTACATTCCATGTTGTGGAATAGCTACAGCAGCTATAAACGATCATTCCTTCACCTAACTCTGTCAGAGAGGAAAATGCAACTTGATGTGTTAGCAAGAAAGTGTAAACTTCTCTGTCCTGAAGGTGCCGGTTGGTCAGATATCTAGTGTTGATGATTCTGGAGATGCCTTCCTCCTTTTAATGATCCTTTCCGCTGATTTTACTGTACTAGGAAAATCCAGTTTGCTTTGGAGGACACTAGGAGAATGATTACATTTACATTTATTCATTTAGCAGACGCTTTTATCCAAAGCGACTTACTAATGAGACACACTCACACACCAATGGTAGCAGAGCTGCATGCAAGGTGCTAGCTTGCCATCGGGGGCAACTTAGGGTTCAGTGTCTTGCCCAAGGACACTTCGGCATGGGATCACCCGGGCCGGGATTCGAACCACCAACCCTACGATTAGTGGATTAGTGGACAACCCGCTCTACCGACTGAGCCACAGCCGCCCCAATGTGACCCTGAAAAGGAGTAAGCGGTTGAAGATGGAAGATTCGAATCACCGACCCTACGATTAGTGGATTAGTGGACAACCCGCTCTACTGACTGAGCCATAGCCACTCCATATCCCACCCCTCGACAGGTGCCATGGTAACGAGATAATCAACGATACTCACTTCACCTGTCGGTGGTTTTAATGTTATTGCTGATCTGTGTATACTGTATACTACTACCACTTCTCATCGGAATAAAAAGAAATGCTGGACAAGACACAGACACAAACGACAACACTAGCGGTCATGACATGACAAGAGGAGATGTGAACATAGGATTAGTAAGTGCAAAGTGTTACATGTTATTCGAGGTCTCAATAAATCAGGGCCGAAGTGCAGATGTGAAAGTGTGTGTGTGTGTGTGCCTGTGTGCGTGTGTGCATGCGTTTATGTATGTGTGTGCATGTATGCGTGTGAAGTCGTGTACTAACCCAGTTCCCGTGTCTCTGGCTGCACCAGCACTCCCATTCTGAACACGTGCATGAGCGAGCGCATGAGAGACCCCTCCCCCTCCCCCACCCTCTCCGAGCCCGACTCGGACGTAACCGAGCTCGCAGACGAGCGGCATTATGGGAAGGAGGAGGAGGAGTTGGAGGACCTGGACGATGAGATCAATGTGGAGGAGGGCCATCAGTGCCGAGGCCAGGACCCCTTTTACGACCGCTGGCCTCTGTTCTGTTTAGTGGGAAGGTTGGTGAGGCTTCAGGCGCTTCGCTGCAAGAGGAAACCAGCTCTTTCTCACACACGCACACACACACACGCACACACACACACGCACACACACACACACACGATATCTAAACAAATATGAATATATTATTCAGAAAAACTGATAATAGATACAAATACAGATATGAATAGCAGGAGCAGTATTTTTTTGTTTGTTTTTTGCCCCCAGAAGATTTTTACGGGGCATCTGTGTGAGCCTAGAGGCGGGTATCAGGATTGGCATCCCAACAGAAAAGTGGAGCAAGTGCAAGGTGTTCACTTTCATGTAGGTGCAAATGGGTGCTCAGATACGAAGCTCACAGGACAAACAATGCTCAGCACTGTGTGATGTATTTACAGCCTTCATTCATTCATCCTTAGTACCTGCCTGGTCAGAGTCACACTGCTTTAAATTAGGCTGCTGGTTTGTTTATTTTGGGCTGGTATGGTGGTGCTTGGTTTGTTTGTGCATCCTTTAGAATTTTCTACAATCAGCAAAAAAAAGAAACGTCCTCTCACATGCAACTGCATTTATTTCTAGCAAATTTCTTAATGTGTGTAAATATTTGCATTAACATAAAAACGTTCAACAACTGGTTACATGTAATTCTCCACTGCAAGGAGGATCAGCGGTCCTTCCTGTCTCCCTGTAACACTGTCTTAGGTGTCTTACATTACAGACATTACAGTTTATTGCTCTGGACACACCTGCAGTCCTCATGTCTCCTGCAGCAGGTCTATGGCATGTTCACGCAGGTGAGCAGGAACCCAAGACATCTTCTGGTGTTTTTCAGAGTCAGTAGAAAGGTCTCTTTAGTGTCCTAACTTATTGTAACTGTGACCGTAATGACCTACCACCTGTAAATGTTCATGTCTTAAGGACTGTTCCACAGGTGCATGTGCAATAATTGTTTATGGTTCATTGAACGAGCGTGAAAAACATCGTTTAAACCCTTTTCAATAAAGATCTGTAAAGATTATTTGGATTTGACAAAATTATCTTTAAAATACAGTCTCCTGAATATAGGGACGTTTCTTTATTTGCTGAGTTTATATTCTTGCATAAATATGAGCTAAAACATCAAGTCCTAAGAGTAAATAAAGAGAACCCAATTAAATAAATGAGACAAATATTATACTTGGTCATTTATTTAGCAAAAGGTTCCAATATTGCATATCTGTGAGTGGTTAAAGTATGTGAACCCTCTACTGTAGGATTAGCAGTTAATGTGAAGGTGAAATTAGAGTCAGGTGTTTTCAATCAATGGGACGACAATCAGGTTTGAGTGAGCGCCCTGTTTTATTTGAAGAACAGGGTTCTATCAAAATCTGATCTTGTTTGTGGAAGTGTATCATGGTGTGAAGAAAGGAGATTTCTGAGGACCTCAGAAAAAGAGTTGTTGATGCTCATCAGGCTGGAGAAGGTTACAAGGCCATCTCTAAAGAGTTTGGACTCCACCAATCCACAGTCAGACAGATTGTGTAGAATTGGAGGAAATTCAAGGCCATTGCTCCCCTCTCCATCAGTGGTGGACCAACAAAGATCGCTCCAAGAGAAAGACATGTAATCGTCCCAAAGGTCACAAAGGAACCCAGAGGTAACTTCTAGTAACTAAAGGCCTCTCTCTCGTTGGCTAATGTTAATGTTCATGAGTCCACCATCAGGAGAACACTGAACTACAATGGTGTGCATGGCAGGTTTGCAAAGTGAAAGCCACTGCTCTCCAAAACGAACATTGCTGCCCTTCTGCAGTTTGCTAAAGATCATGTGGACAAGCCAGAAGGCTGTTGGGAAAAAATGTTTTGTGGACAGATGAGACCGAAATAGAACTTTTTTGTTTAAATGAGCGTTATGTTTGGAGAAAGGAAAACACTGTGTTCCAGCATATCCTTATCCCATCTGTGAAACACGGTGGTGGTAGTATCATGGTTTGGGCCGGTTTTTCTGCATCTGGTCCAGGAAAACTCGCCATCCTTGATGGAACAACGAATTCAGATTTAGACAAGTGAATTCTAAAGGATAATGTCAGGACATTTGTCCATGAACTGAAACTGAGGAGAAACTGGGTCATACAGCAAGACTACGAGCCTCAGCACACAAGTCATTCCACCAAAGAACGGTTAAAGAAGAATAAAGTGAATGTTTTGGAATGGCCAAGTAAAGTTCTGACCTTAATCCAACAGAAATGTTGTGGAAGAACCTGAAGCAAGCAGTTCATGTGAGGAACCCACCGACATCCCTTTTTCATGACATTATAGCTAAAATTATTATTTGTAACCAATAGGCATGTGTACTTCAATCCACAGAAGATCCACTTTGTTTCTATATATGTTTGAAATGATTTCTTTCTGTGGTACTGACATCAGTTCACATTAGTTTTGGTCTGTGCTGTATCAGCTGATGAAGGTCACGATGAAAGAGCTGGTTTCCACTGCAGCCGTCTTGCCCAGGCATGCCAGAGCTCGAATTTTTTGTATCCCAACATTTGAATCGTTTTTCGATTGGCTTTCCACATCCTTATTGGCTTGCACACATTAAACACCCAGACACCCAGAGAACTGTGATGTGTGTTCACTTTAGTTTCAATTTTGAGTTAACGTGAAGTGAAATTCATGTTTGGTTAATGTTTTAATTATTATTATTATTATTATTATTATTATTATTATTATTATTATTATTATTATAACTTTAAACTTTCCTTCTGTTTCCCTTCTACTTCTTTTTCCCGGTTTGCATCTGATCCGTCAGAGCCAAATTTGTGATTTGTTTTTGGATCACTCTACGGTTTTGTTTATCTCCAATCTTCTGTGCCTCACCAATCTTGTCATAAGCTCCTCCCCTCTGGTACCCCTCCTGCCACACCCATTGCCAATCATAGACGGCCTTAAACCCACTTAAATTAAGCAGGCAGGACTGATTTATAAATACTTTCTACATTAAATTTAAAAAAAGGAAAAAGAAGAGGATTGTAGCCTGAAGTAAAGCGAATGTGCGATTGTAATCTTTCATCTAGATATAAAGCCTTTATAAATAATGACTTCATAAGACATGCATAAGCATTGAATAACATTTATAGAAAAATGTATGAACAAATGTATTTATTTATTTATTTATTTATTGAGTATTTCTCATATGACTTGAGAAATAAATAAACAAAAAAATAAAGCTAGCATAGATTTTTTTGTCTCACTAGCTCTTTATTTCTTTAAACACTGATTCGTCTTAACAGTGTTATAAATTGAATAGCCATAATTTTTTAAAATTGTAATTATTTAATAATGTATTTAATAATAGTTTAACACTACAATACTTTCACATTTATTTCAATATATTTTCAATCACCCAATGCTAACTTCTTCTGCTAACTACATTCGCTATTTTGTTTTCTTTTGTGTTTATTGACACATTTCTGTTCCTTATCACATGCAGTAGGACTCGTTATTCCTTATTCTCCATGCCAGTGTAACCCAGTCAAGCTGTTGTAGAGTACAGAGACTGCAACTGACTAGCCAGATACTGTGACATGCTGACTAGCTTGCTAACAGCGTTGCTTTAAAATAGTTAGCTAAGCGCTCCTTTAATTAAATATAATTAGAAACAACAGAAACTATTTGGCCTGTTATTCATAAGAAACAGCATCATTTTCAAATCTACCAACAAGATGCAGAAATTCATGTGGAAGTAACAAAACAAAAATCCTACTCTCTACTCAAACTGAAATATTTTAACTCCTTAGAAACTTCACGTGCTTGCTACTGTGAAACATAAGTAAAGCTGCTTGAGTTTCTGCTACGTTTCAGAGCTAATTACTTGACTGCTTTTAGCAACACTCCTGTCCAGTGTTGCTAACTAGCTAGCAGTAGTACACAGTAGTGTTGCTACAAGTAGTGTAGATATTAGTTTACTTACATTTACAAGTACAATGCTAACTAGCTAGCAATATTGGACAGTACTGTTGCTACAAGTAGTAAAGTCACTCAAAGTGTAGCTAACGGGATAGCAGCTTTCAAACAGAGTCTGAGATTTTCTCAGCTGGTAGCTGATCAGATATGAGGAAACAAACTTGTGTTGGTTTGATTTCTGGGTGAATATAGAGGAATCGTAATGATGCCTTCATTGACCTTTTATGAACATCATTCCAGCTCAGTTACTCTGGAAACCAACGAATAAGCATGTGAAAATGTCATAAAATATTTCAGATGTGGTTCAAACCCGCCCCCAGGCACGACTCTTGGTCTATAAATGTGTTATTCAGTGTTTATGCATGCGTTATGAAGGTTTTTATAAGGGTAACCTGCAAATAAAAGTAAGAATCTATTCAATCCACTTCACAGAGTAGAGTTGAACTGAATTAGCTGTGATGTTGACTCTCCTCTCCTTTGTTTTTATTGAGAGCGGTGGGGCTCACTGGGTTTTAAGAGACGAGCAGCAAATGCTTTGTTTGCGTTTTTGCTGGAGCAGCTTCCTGTTTGGTTGCTTTTTTGCGTGTCAGTGTCGTGTTGTTGTGTGCAGTGGTGGTGTGGCTGCGTCGACCTTCAGGAATAAAAAATGCCCGATTCTGTTCTCACCCTGCACTCGTTTTTTCTCTCCTAACTGATCTCTCGCTCTCGTTCTCTTGTCCAGGGCGTTTGTGTACCTGAGTAACTTGTTGTACCCCGTCCCTCTGGTGCACCGTGTGGCGATAGTGAGTGAGAAAGGCGAGGTGAAGGGTTTCCTCCGGGTCGCCGTGCAGGCTGTCTCAGGTACTGTCACCTAATTTCTATGTTTACATTTCCATTTAATCCACAGACATACCATTTATGGTCATTAGAAATACTTGATATAGCGTGTAAGTGCATGAGTCCATATGAAGTACACTTTTGTTTTGTTTTTTGCTTAATTCAGTTGTTCTTTAGTGAAATGTGGTGTTAGTGAGGGAATACAGAAATTCAGCAGAAGCTGTGAACATACGTAGCAGAAACAGCGAAGAAAAACAAATGCACTAAACTGGAGTAAGCGGTTGAAGATGGATGGATGGATGGATGAATTAATCATAATGAATAAATAACTAATGATGAATCTCTCATTTTAAATTGGTCTGACTCCTCCCTCATATTTACAAATCACCTTACACAGAACTGGCCCTCCCCCAAATGTACAACTTAGCTAAATAAGCCTGGCCCCGCCCCCAAATTTACAACTCACCTAAATAGGCCTGGCCCCTCCCCCAATCTACAGATCACCTTAAATAGAGCTGGTCCCGCCCCCAAATTTAAAATCCACCAAATTGCTTTGGTCCCTCCCCATAATTTACAAATAAGTTTATATAGAAGTGGCCCCTCCCCCAATCCTGATATCACCCTTAAATATTTGCTCGCAATAAACACAAGCAGTCTTATTCCAGTAACCGATATGGAAATCAGTACCTCTGTGTTCTCCTCACAGCTGATGAAGAAGCTCCAGATTACGGCTCGGGCGTCAGACAGTCAGGAACGGCTAAGATCTCATTTGAGGATCAGCAGTTTGAGAAGGTCTGCAACGCTTTAGTTTCTCAATGTCATGATTCTGACATCATAACCTGTTTACACGTTACACTGTTTACACGTTACTCTAGTGACATGGCAGTGTATTGACTGTGCTCAGTTTCAGACAGAGTCATGTGTAGGTGGGATGTCTCACTCTAACACGTCTCAGGAGGAACTGCGCATCGTAGAGGGCGAAGGACAAAACGCTGAACCGAGTCTCTCAGCCGACGAGGTCAACAACAACACATGCCCAAGTACGTGAGAGATGATATGACGTTAGATCAAAGGAAACATCACAACAGTGTTGACTGGAGCTACAAAGCTAATGTAGCTAAAAGCCAGTTTAATACAGAGTCTGAGACTGGGCCAAGAAAAGCCCAAAAGTTATGCTGGGAAAGTTCCTCGTATTCAGAGTCATGTTATGTACTCGCTAAAATCCATCTTCTGAATTGATTATACAACTGTGTATACTTCATACCTCTGAGGTTCTTGAGCAATTGTTGAATTACTAAAACAATGCTGATGTTGTTAATGAATAAAACAATGCTAACAATGCTAATGTTAACAATGCTACACTCACTGAGAAAATGTCATTTTATTCACAATTTTATCCGTAATAAAACAATCCTCATGTCCTTAATGTGGGAATAAAAGGACTTGTCGTGCACTTGAATAGGATGCGATATGATTATAATAAGATAATGATAGGATTTTATAATTGTATTAAGTCCACCATGACTCCTGATTGTGGTGTTTCTTCCTGTCAGTCACCCCGGAGGTCCCTGGCAGTCCTCAGAAGGAAGGTGTGGAGGGTGTAGGGGATGCCGTACAGGAACAAACACTTTCACACCTGAAGATTGGAAGCAGCTTCACCTTCAGAGTCACCGTCCTGCAGGCGTCCAGCATCTCCGCCGAGTACGCCGACATCTTCTGCCAGTTCAAGTGAGTTATATTTATAATAATAATAATAATAATAATAATAATAATAATAATAATGTATTTAAAATTCTGTTACCGATTTGGTAACATTTACTATGAAACAGAATGATATTTAATAATTATAATGCGCTAATAACATTGATTTTTAAAGTGTTTACACTTAATCCTGTATCCTGATTGGTCAGAAGGTGTTGATTAGTTTTCTAGAACAGCAGCTCTGACAGCAGCGCAGCTTTATATTAACATGCTCGCTCTAATACGTTATGGTTTCTATAGTAACGGCTCAGTCACAGCGACGTGTATGGCAGACAGTGAATACTAAATGCATGAATGAATGAATACATTTTTTTAACATGTACGGAAGGAGTCTCCAGTGTCAGCGCTTTGTAACAGTCAGACGTAAAGCTGTAACTTTTTTGTTTTTGTTCATTAACTTCACGAGGCTGAATACAGAAGAGGTCAGGGAGGGAATGACTGGCCGTTTGTAGCTGCTATATCGTAAAATACAAATCCTGATGTCATTTTATAGTAAATAAATAATTGTGATTGTAAAATTGCTGTGGTACAAGAGGAATAAAACACCCAGGGATGTGAAAAGAATGAACTTATGGATGGGAACAGTATCTCTACTTCATAACACTGATTATTATTATTTATCATTTTCATCATTATCATTATTATCATTCTTCTTCTTCTTCTTCTTCTTCTTATTATTATTATTATTGTTATTACTATTATTTGTGTTATTATTAGTAAATGAATTGAAATAAACCTGCATGTTCTCTACATGTCCAGCTTCATCCATCGGCATGACGAGGCGTTTTCCACAGAGCCGCTGAAGAACACGGGCCGCGGGCCACCGCTGGGTTTCTACCACGTCCAGAACGTCAGTGTGTTTATTTTACTTTTTTATCTTTATTCATTGTGTATCTTGGAACATCTGTCATTCTATTTCTTCTTCTGTGAGTCATTAATGATACAGTGCCTTCCGAAAGTATTCGGCCCCCTTGAACTGTTCGACCTTTTGCCACGTTTCAGGCCTCAAACATAAAGATATAAAACTGTAATTTTTTTTGTGAAGAATCAACAAC